>CAWVQA010001209.1:0-98932 GCA_963932145.1 Acanthosepion lycidas | reverse complement strand
GTTTATCGGATTCTCCAACTCATTGTGCATCTAATAGGCGAATAAAATCACTACCAAAAATGACAAATCTTAATCGACTTTTTTTTACGATACCCAAATAGCGTGAACTGGGAACCCAAACTTGAAGCTTCAAACGGCAATTTAAGGCATTTCTCTTGCAGCTAGACTACTGGAAGTGGGGTTTATCAGATTCTCCAACTCATTGTGCATCTAATAGGCGAATAAAATCACTACCAAAAATGACAAATCTTAAACGACTTTTTTTTACGATACCCAAATAACGTGAACTGGGAACCCAAAGTTGAAGCTTCAAACGGCAATTTAAGGCATTTCTCGTGCAGCTAGGCTACCGGAAGTGGGGTTTATCGGATTCTCCAACTCATTGTGCATCTAATAGGCGAATAAAATCACTACCAAAAATGACAAATCTTAATCGACTTTTTTTTACGATACCCAAATAGCGTGAACTGGGAACCCAAACTTGAAGCTTCAAACGGCAATTTAAGGCATTTCTCTTGCAGCTAGACTACCGGAAGTGGGGTTTATCAGATTCTCCAACTCATTGTGCATCTAATAGGCGAATAAAATCACTACCAAAAATGACAAATCTTAAACGACTTTTTTTTACGATACCCAAATAGCGTGAACTGGGAACCCAAACTTGAAGCTTCAAACGGCAATTTAAGGCATTTCTCGTGCAGCTAGGCTACCGGAAGTGGGGTTTATCGGATTCTCCAACTCATTGTGCATCTAATAGGCGAATAAAATCACTACCAAAAATGACAAATCTTAATCGACTTTTTTTTACGATACCCAAATAGCGTGAACTGGGAACCCAAACTTGAAGCTTCAAACGGCAATTTAAGGCATTTCTCTTGCAGCTAGACTACTGGAAGTGGGGTTTATCAGATTCTCCAACTCATTGTGCATCTAATAGGCGAATAAAATCACTACCAAAAATGACAAATCTTAAACGACTTTTTTTTACGATACCCAAATAACGTGAACTGGGAACCCAAAGTTGAAGCTTCAAACGGCAATTTAAGGCATTTCTCGTGCAGCTAGGCTACCGGAAGTGGGGTTTATCGGATTCTCCAACTCATTGTGCATCTAATAGGCGAATAAAATCACTACCAAAAATGACAAATCTTAATCGACTTTTTTTTACGATACCCAAATAGCGTGAACTGGGAACCCAAACTTGAAGCTTCAAACGGCAATTTAAGGCATTTCTCTTGCAGCTAGACTACTGGAAGTGGGGTTTATCAGATTCTCCAACTCATTGTGCATCTAATAGGCGAATAAAATCACTACCAAAAATGACAAATCTTAATCGACTTTTTTTTACGATACCCAAATAGCGTGAACTGGGAACCCAAACTTGAAGCTTCAAACGGCAATTTAAGGCATTTCTCTTGCAGCTAGACTACTGGAAGTGGGGTTTATCAGATTCTCCAACTCATTGTGCATCTAATAGGCGAATAAAATCACTACCAAAAATGACAAATCTTAATCGACTTTTTTTTACGATACCCAAATAGCGTGAACTGGGAACCCAAACTTGAAGCTTCAAACGGCAATTTAAGGCATTTCTCTTGCAGCTAGACTACTGGAAGTGGGGTTTATCGGATTCTCCAACTCATTGTGCATCTAATAGGCGAATAAAATCACTACCAAAAATGACAAATCTTAATCGACTTTTTTTTACGATACCCAAATAGCGTGAACTGGGAACCCAAACTTGAAGCTTCAAACGGCAATTTAAGGCATTTCTCTTGCAGCTAGACTACTGGAAGTGGGGTTTATCAGATTCTCCAACTCATTGTGCATCTAATAGGCGAATAAAATCACTACCAAAAATGACAAATCTTAAACGACTTTTTTTTACGATACCCAAATAACGTGAACTGGGAACCCAAAGTTGAAGCTTCAAACGGCAATTTAAGGCATTTCTCGTGCAGCTAGGCTACCGGAAGTGGGGTTTATCGGATTCTCCAACTCATTGTGCATCTAATAGGCGAATAAAATCACTACCAAAAATGACAAATCTTAATCGACTTTTTTTTACGATACCCAAATAGCGTGAACTGGGAACCCAAACTTGAAGCTTCAAACGGCAATTTAAGGCATTTCTCTTGCAGCTAGACTACTGGAAGTGGGGTTTATCAGATTCTCCAACTCATTGTGCATCTAATAGGCGAATAAAATCACTACCAAAAATGACAAATCTTAATCGACTTTTTTTTACGATACCCAAATAGCGTGAACTGGGAACCCAAACTTGAAGCTTCAAACGGCAATTTAAGGCATTTCTCTTGCAGCTAGACTACTGGAAGTGGGGTTTATCAGATTCTCCAACTCATTGTGCATCTAATAGGCGAATAAAATCACTACCAAAAATGACAAATCTTAATCGACTTTTTTTTACGATACCCAAATAGCGTGAACTGGGAACCCAAACTTGAAGCTTCAAACGGCAATTTAAGGCATTTCTCTTGCAGCTAGACTACTGGAAGTGGGGTTTATCAGATTCTCCAACTCATTGTGCATCTAATAGGCGAATAAAATCACTACCAAAAATGACAAATCTTAATCGACTTTTTTTTACGATACCCAAATAGCGTGAACTGGGAACCCAAACTTGAAGCTTCAAACGGCAATTTAAGGCATTTCTCGTGCAGCTAGGCTACCGGAAGTGGGGTTTATCGGATTCTCCAACTCATTGTGCATCTAATAGGCGAATAAAATCACTACCAAAAATGACAAATCTTAATCGACTTTTTTTTACGATACCCAAATAGCGTGAACTGGGAACCCAAACTTGAAGCTTCAAACGGCAATTTAAGGCATTTCTCTTGCAGCTAGACTACCGGAAGTGGGGTTTATCAGATTCTCCAACTCATTGTGCATCTAATAGGCGAATAAAATCACTACCAAAAATGACAAATCTTAAACGACTTTTTTTTACGATACCCAAATAACGTGAACTGGGAACCCAAAGTTGAAGCTTCAAACGGCAATTTAAGGCATTTCTCGTGCAGCTAGGCTACCGGAAGTGGGGTTTATCGGATTCTCCAACTCATTGTGCATCTAATAGGCGAATAAAATCACTACCAAAAATGACAAATCTTAATCGACTTTTTTTTACGATACCCAAATAGCGTGAACTGGGAACCCAAACTTGAAGCTTCAAACGGCAATTTAAGGCATTTCTCTTGCAGCTAGACTACCGGAAGTGGGGTTTATCAGATTCTCCAACTCATTGTGCATCTAATAGGCGAATAAAATCACTACCAAAAATGACAAATCTTAAACGACTTTTTTTTACGATACCCAAATAACGTGAACTGGGAACCCAAAGTTGAAGCTTCAAACGGCAATTTAAGGCATTTCTCGTGCAGCTAGGCTACCGGAAGTGGGGTTTATCGGATTCTCCAACTCATTGTGCATCTAATAGGCGAATAAAATCACTACCAAAAATGACAAATCTTAATCGACTTTTTTTTACGATACCCAAATAGCGTGAACTGGGAACCCAAACTTGAAGCTTCAAACGGCAATTTAAGGCATTTCTCTTGCAGCTAGACTACTGGAAGTGGGGTTTATCAGATTCTCCAACTCATTGTGCATCTAATAGGCGAATAAAATCACTACCAAAAATGACAAATCTTAAACGACTTTTTTTTACGATACCCAAATAACGTGAACTGGGAACCCAAAGTTGAAGCTTCAAACGGCAATTTAAGGCATTTCTCGTGCAGCTAGGCTACCGGAAGTGGGGTTTATCGGATTCTCCAACTCATTGTGCATCTAATAGGCGAATAAAATCACTACCAAAAATGACAAATCTTAATCGACTTTTTTTTACGATACCCAAATAGCGTGAACTGGGAACCCAAACTTGAAGCTTCAAACGGCAATTTAAGGCATTTCTCTTGCAGCTAGACTACTGGAAGTGGGGTTTATCAGATTCTCCAACTCATTGTGCATCTAATAGGCGAATAAAATCACTACCAAAAATGACAAATCTTAATCGACTTTTTTTTACGATACCCAAATAGCGTGAACTGGGAACCCAAACTTGAAGCTTCAAACGGCAATTTAAGGCATTTCTCTTGCAGCTAGACTACCGGAAGTGGGGTTTATCAGATTCTCCAACTCATTGTGCATCTAATAGGCGAATAAAATCACTACCAAAAATGACAAATCTTAATCGACTTTTTTTTACGATACCCAAATAGCGTGAACTGGGAACCCAAACTTGAAGCTTCAAACGGCAATTTAAGGCATTTCTCTTGCAGCTAGACTACTGGAAGTGGGGTTTATCGGATTCTCCAACTCATTGTGCATCTAATAGGCGAATAAAATCACTACCAAAAATGACAAATCTTAATCGACTTTTTTTTACGATACCCAAATAGCGTGAACTGGGAACCCAAACTTGAAGCTTCAAACGGCAATTTAAGGCATTTCTC
This sequence comes from Acanthosepion lycidas, assembly GCA_963932145.1. Taxonomy (NCBI): domain Eukaryota; kingdom Metazoa; phylum Mollusca; class Cephalopoda; order Sepiida; family Sepiidae; genus Acanthosepion; species Acanthosepion lycidas. The sequence goes on along the minus strand of CAWVQA010001209.1, from coordinate 94,457 downwards.
TTGCAGCTAGACTACTGGAAGTGGGGTTTATCAGATTCTCCAACTCATTGTGCATCTAATAGGCGAATAAAATCACTACCAAAAATGACAAATCTTAAACGACTTTTTTTTACGATACCCAAATAACGTGAACTGGGAACCCAAAGTTGAAGCTTCAAACGGCAATTTAAGGCATTTCTCGTGCAGCTAGGCTACCGGAAGTGGGGTTTATCGGATTCTCCAACTCATTGTGCATCTAATAGGCGAATAAAATCACTACCAAAAATGACAAATCTTAAACGACTTTTTTTTACGATACCCAAATAACGTGAACTGGGAACCCAAAGTTGAAGCTTCAAACGGCAATTTAAGGCATTTCTCGTGCAGCTAGGCTACCGGAAGTGGGGTTTATCGGATTCTCCAACTCATTGTGCATCTAATAGGCGAATAAAATCACTACCAAAAATGACAAATCTTAATCGACTTTTTTTTACGATACCCAAATAGCGTGAACTGGGAACCCAAACTTGAAGCTTCAAACGGCAATTTAAGGCATTTCTCTTGCAGCTAGACTACCGGAAGTGGGGTTTATCAGATTCTCCAACTCATTGTGCATCTAATAGGAGAATAAAATCACTACCAAAAATGACAAATCTTAAACGACTTTTTTTTACGATACCCAAATAACGTGAACTGGGAACCCAAAGTTGAAGCTTCAAACGGCAATTTAAGGCATTTCTCGTGCAGCTAGGCTACCGGAAGTGGGGTTTATCGGATTCTCCAACTCATTGTGCATCTAATAGGCGAATAAAATCACTACCAAAAATGACAAATCTTAATCGACTTTTTTTTACGATACCCAAATAGCGTGAACTGGGAACCCAAAGTTGAAGCTTCAAACGGCAATTTAAGGCATTTCTCTTGCAGCTAGGCTACCGGAAGTGGTGTTTATCAGATTCTCCAACTCATTGTGCATCTAATAGGCGAATAAAATCACTACCAAAAATGACAAATCTTAAACGACTTTTTTTTACGATACCCAAATAACGTGAACTGGGAACCCAAAGTTGAAGCTTCAAACGGCAATTTAAGGCATTTCTCGTGCAGCTAGGCTACCGGAAGTGGGGTTTATCGGATTCTCCAACTCATTGTGCATCTAATAGGCGAATAAAATCACTACCAAAAATGACAAATCTTAATCGACTTTTTTTTACGATACCCAAATAACGTGAACTGGGAACCCAAAGTTGAAGCTTCAAACGGCAATTTAAGGCATTTCTCGTGCAGCTAGGCTACCGGAAGTGGGGTTTATCGGATTCTCCAACTCATTGTGCATCTAATAGGCGAATAAAATCACTACCAAAAATGACAAATCTTAATCGACTTTTTTTTACGATACCCAAATAGCGTGAACTGGGAACCCAAACTTGAAGCTTCAAACGGCAATTTAAGGCATTTCTCTTGCAGCTAGACTACCGGAAGTGGGGTTTATCAGATTCTCCAACTCATTGTGCATCTAATAGGCGAATAAAATCACTACCAAAAATGACAAATCTTAATCGACTTTTTTTTACGATACCCAAATAGCGTGAACTGGGAACCCAAACTTGAAGCTTCAAACGGCAATTTAAGGCATTTCTCTTGCAGCTAGACTACCGGAAGTGGGGTTTATCAGATTCTCCAACTCATTGTGCATCTAATAGGCGAATAAAATCACTACCAAAAATGACAAATCTTAAACGACTTTTTTTTACGATACCCAAATAACGTGAACTGGGAACCCAAAGTTGAAGCTTCAAACGGCAATTTAAGGCATTTCTCGTGCAGCTAGGCTACCGGAAGTGGGGTTTATCGGATTCTCCAACTCATTGTGCATCTAATAGGCGAATAAAATCACTACCAAAAATGACAAATCTTAAACGACTTTTTTTTACGATACCCAAATAACGTGAACTGGGAACCCAAAGTTGAAGCTTCAAACGGCAATTTAAGGCATTTCTCGTGCAGCTAGGCTACCGGAAGTGGGGTTTATCGGATTCTCCAACTCATTGTGCATCTAATAGGCGAATAAAATCACTACCAAAAATGACAAATCTTAATCGACTTTTTTTTACGATACCCAAATAGCGTGAACTGGGAACCCAAACTTGAAGCTTCAAACGGCAATTTAAGGCATTTCTCTTGCAGCTAGACTACCGGAAGTGGGGTTTATCAGATTCTCCAACTCATTGTGCATCTAATAGGAGAATAAAATCACTACCAAAAATGACAAATCTTAAACGACTTTTTTTTACGATACCCAAATAACGTGAACTGGGAACCCAAAGTTGAAGCTTCAAACGGCAATTTAAGGCATTTCTCGTGCAGCTAGGCTACCGGAAGTGGGGTTTATCGGATTCTCCAACTCATTGTGCATCTAATAGGCGAATAAAATCACTACCAAAAATGACAAATCTTAATCGACTTTTTTTTACGATACCCAAATAGCGTGAACTGGGAACCCAAAGTTGAAGCTTCAAACGGCAATTTAAGGCATTTCTCTTGCAGCTAGGCTACCGGAAGTGGTGTTTATCAGATTCTCCAACTCATTGTGCATCTAATAGGCGAATAAAATCACTACCAAAAATGACAAATCTTAAACGACTTTTTTTTACGATACCCAAATAACGTGAACTGGGAACCCAAAGTTGAAGCTTCAAACGGCAATTTAAGGCATTTCTCGTGCAGCTAGGCTACCGGAAGTGGGGTTTATCGGATTCTCCAACTCATTGTGCATCTAATAGGCGAATAAAATCACTACCAAAAATGACAAATCTTAATCGACTTTTTTTTACGATACCCAAATAACGTGAACTGGGAACCCAAAGTTGAAGCTTCAAACGGCAATTTAAGGCATTTCTCGTGCAGCTAGGCTACCGGAAGTGGGGTTTATCGGATTCTCCAACTCATTGTGCATCTAATAGGCGAATAAAATCACTACCAAAAATGACAAATCTTAATCGACTTTTTTTTACGATACCCAAATAGCGTGAACTGGGAACCCAAACTTGAAGCTTCAAACGGCAATTTAAGGCATTTCTCTTGCAGCTAGACTACCGGAAGTGGGGTTTATCAGATTCTCCAACTCATTGTGCATCTAATAGGCGAATAAAATCACTACCAAAAATGACAAATCTTAATCGACTTTTTTTTACGATACCCAAATAGCGTGAACTGGGAACCCAAACTTGAAGCTTCAAACGGCAATTTAAGGCATTTCTCTTGCAGCTAGACTACCGGAAGTGGGGTTTATCAGATTCTCCAACTCATTGTGCATCTAATAGGCGAATAAAATCACTACCAAAAATGACAAATCTTAATCGACTTTTTTTTACGATACCCAAATAACGTGAACTGGGAACACAAAGTTGAAGCTTCAAACGGCAATTTAAGGCATTTCTCGTGCAGCTAGGCTACCGGAAGTGGGGTTTATCGGATTCTCCAACTCATTGTGCATCTAATAGGCGAATAAAATCACTACCAAAAATGACAAATCTTAATCGACTTTTTTTTACGATACCCAAATAAAGTGAACTGGGAACCCAAAGTTGAAGCTTCAAACGGCAATTTAAGGCATTTCTCTTGCAGCTAGACTACCGGAAGTGGGGTTTATCAGATTCTCCAACTCATTGTGCATCTAATAGGAGAATAAAATCACTACCAAAAATGACAAATCTTAAACGACTTTTTTTTACGATACCCAAATAACGTGAACTGGGAACCCAAAGTTGAAGCTTCAAACGGCAATTTAAGGCATTTCTCGTGCAGCTAGGCTACCGGAAGTGGGGTTTATCGGATTCTCCAACTCATTGTGCATCTAATAGGCGAATAAAATCACTACCAAAAATGACAAATCTTAATCGACTTTTTTTTACGATACCCAAATAGCGTGAACTGGGAACCCAAAGTTGAAGCTTCAAACGGCAATTTAAGGCATTTCTCTTGCAGCTAGGCTACCGGAAGTGGTGTTTATCAGATTCTCCAACTCATTGTGCATCTAATAGGCGAATAAAATCACTACCAAAAATGACAAATCTTAAACGACTTTTTTTTACGATACCCAAATAACGTGAACTGGGAACCCAAAGTTGAAGCTTCAAACGGCAATTTAAGGCATTTCTCGTGCAGCTAGGCTACCGGAAGTGGGGTTTATCGGATTCTCCAACTCATTGTGCATCTAATAGGCGAATAAAATCACTACCAAAAATGACAAATCTTAATCGACTTTTTTTTACGATACCCAAATAGCGTGAACTGGGAACCCAAAGTTGAAGCTTCAAACGGCAATTTAAGGCATTTCTCTTGCAGCTAGGCTACCGGAAGTGGGGTTTATCAGATTCTCCAACTCATTGTGCATCTAATAGGCGAATAAAATCACTACCAAAAATGACAAATCTTAAACGACTTTTTTTTACGATACCCAAATAACGTGAACTGGGAACCCAAAGTTGAAGCTTCAAACGGCAATTTAAGGCATTTCTCGTGCAGCTAGGCTACCGGAAGTGGGGTTTATCGGATTCTCCAACTCATTGTGCATCTAATAGGCGAATAAAATCACTACCAAAAATGACAAATCTAAATCGACTTTTTTTTACGATACCCAAATAGCGTGAACTGGGAACCCAAAGTTGAAGCTTCAAACGGCAATTTAAGGCATTTCTCTTGCAGCTAGACTACCGGAAGTGGTGTTTATCAGATTCTCCAACTCATTGTGCATCTAATAGGCGAATAAAATCACTACCAAAAATGACAAATCTTAAACGACTTTTTTTTACGATACCCAAATAACGTGAACTGGGAACCCAAAGTTGAAGCTTCAAACGGCAATTTAAGGCATTTCTCGTGCAGCTAGGCTACCGGAAGTGGGGTTTATCGGATTCTCCAACTCATTGTGCATCTAATAGGCGAATAAAATCACTACCAAAAATGACAAATCTTAATCGACTTTTTTTTACGATACCCAAATAGCGTGAACTGGGAACCCAAAGTTGAAGCTTCAAACGGCAATTTAAGGCATTTCTCTTGCAGCTAGGCTACCGGAAGTGGGGTTTATCAGATTCTCCAACTCATTGTGCATCTAATAGGCGAATAAAATCACTACCAAAAATGACAAATCTTAAACGACTTTTTTTTACGATACCCAAATAACGTGAACTGGGAACCCAAACTTGAAGCTTCAAACGGCAATTTAAGGCATTTCTCGTGCAGCTAGGCTACCGGAAGTGGGGTTTATCGGATTCTCCAACTCATTGTGCATCTAATAGGCGAATAAAATCACTACCAAAAATGACAAATCTTAATCGACTTTTTTTTACGATACCCAAATAGCGTGAACTGGGAACCCAAAGTTGAAGCTTCAAACGGCAATTTAAGGCATTTCTCTTGCAGCTAGACTACCGGAAGTGGGGTTTATCAGATTCTCCAACTCATTGTGCATCTAATAGGCGAATAAAATCACTACCAAAAATGACAAATCTTAAACGACTTTTTTTTACGATACCCAAATAACGTGAACTGGGAACCCAAAGTTGAAGCTTCAAACGGCAATTTAAGGCATTTCTCGTGCAGCTAGGCTACCGGAAGTGGGGTTTATCGGATTCTCCAACTCATTGTGCATCTAATAGGCGAATAAAATCACTACCAAAAATGACAAATCTTAATCTACTTTTTTTTACGATACCCAAATAGCGTGAACTGGGAACCCAAAGTTGAAGCTTCAAACGGCAATTTAAGGCATTTCTCTTGCAGCTAGACTACCGGAAGTGGTGTTTATCAGATTCTCCAACTCATTGTGCATCTAATAGGCGAATAAAATCACTACCAAAAATGACAAATCTTAAACGACTTTTTTTTACGATACCCAAATAACGTGAACTGGGAACCCAAAGTTGAAGCTTCAAACGGCAATTTAAGGCATTTCTCGTGCAGCTAGGCTACCGGAAGTGGGGTTTATCGGATTCTCCAACTCATTGTGCATCTAATAGGCGAATAAAATCACTACCAAAAATGACAAATCTTAATCGACTTTTTTTTACGATACCCAAATAGCGTGAACTGGGAACCCAAAGTTGAAGCTTCAAACGGCAATTTAAGGCATTTCTCTTGCAGCTAGGCTATCGGAAGTGGGGTTTATCAGATTCTCCAACTCATTGTGCATCTAATAGGCGAATAAAATCACTACCAAAAATGACAAATCTTAAACGACTTTTTTTTACGATACCCAAATAACGTGAACTGGGAACCCAAACTTGAAGCTTCAAACGGCAATTTAAGGCATTTCTCGTGCAGCTAGGCTACCGGAAGTGGGGTTTATCGGATTCTCCAACTCATTGTGCATCTAATAGGCGAATAAAATCACTACCAAATATGACAAATCTTAATCGACTTTTTTTTACGATACCCAAATAGCGTGAACTGGGAACCCAAACTTGAAGCTTCAAACGGCAATTTAAGGCATTTCTCTTGCAGCTAGACTACCGGAAGTGGGGTTTATCAGATTCTCCAACTCATTGTGCATCTAATAGGCGAATAAAATCACTACCAAAAATGACAAATCTTAATCGACTTTTTTTTACGATACCCAAATAAAGTGAACTGGGAACCCAAAGTTGAAGCTTCAAACGGCAATTTAAGGCATTTCTCTTGCAGCTAGGCTACCGGAAGTGGGGTTTATCAGATTCTCCAACTCATTGTGCATCTAATAGGCGAATAAAATCACTACCAAAAATGACAAATCTTAAACGACTTTTTTTTACGATACCCAAATAACGTGAACTGGGAACCCAAAGTTGAAGCTTCAAACGGCAATTTAAGGCATTTCTCGTGCAGCTAGGCTACCGGAAGTGGGGTTTATCGGATTCTCCAACTCATTGTGCATCTAATAGGCGAATAAAATCACTACCAAAAATGACAAATCTTAATCGACTTTTTTTTACGATACCCAAATAACGTGAACTGGGAACCCAAAGTTGATGCTTCAAACGGCAATTTAAGGCATTTCTCTTGCAGCTAGGCTACCGGAAGTGGGGTTTATCAGATTCTCCAACTCATTGTGCATCTAATAGGCGAATAAAATCACTACCAAAAATGACAAATCTTAAACGACTTTTTTTTACGATACCCAAATAACGTGAACTGGGAACCCAAAGTTGAAGCTTCAAACGGCAATTTAAGGCATTTCTCGTGCAGCTAGGCTACCGGAAGTGGGGTTTATCGGATTCTCCAACTCATTGTGCATCTAATAGGCGAATAAAATCACTACCAAAAATGACAAATCTTAATCGACTTTTTTTTACGATACCCAAATAGCGTGAACTGGGAACCCAAACTTGAAGCTTCAAACGGCAATTTAAGGCATTTCTCTTGCAGCTAGACTACCGGAAGTGGGGTTTATCAGATTCTCCAACTCATTGTGCATCTAATAGGCGAATAAAATCACTACCAAAAATGACAAATCTTAAACGACTTTTTTTTAAGATACCCAAATAACGTGAACTGGGAACCCAAAGTTGAAGCTTCAAACGGCAATTTAAGGCATTTCTCGTGCAGCTAGGCTACCGGAAGTGGGGTTTATCGGATTCTCCAACTCATTGTGCATCTAATAGGCGAATAAAATCACTACCAAAAATGACAAATCTTAATCGACTTTTTTTTACGATACCCAAATAGCGTGAACTGGGAACCCAAACTTGAAGCTTCAAACGGCAATTTAAGGCATTTCTCTTGCAGCTAGACTACCGGAAGTGGGGTTTATCAGATTCTCCAACTCATCGTGCATCTAATAGGCGAATAAAATCACTACCAAAAATGACAAATCTTAAACGACTTTTTTTTACGATACCCAAATAACGTGAACTGGGAACCCAAAGTTGAAGCTTCAAACGGCAATTTAAGGCATTTCTCGTGCAGCTAGGCTACCGGAAGTGGGGTTTATCGGATTCTCCAACTCATTGTGCATCTAATAGGCGAATAAAATCACTACCAAAAATGACAAATCTTAATCGACTTTTTTTTACGATACCCAAATAGCGTGAACTGGGAACCCAAAGTTGAAGCTTCAAACGGCAATTTAAGGCATTTCTCTTGCAGCTAGACTACCGGAAGTGGGGTTTATCAGATTCTCCAACTCATTGTGCATCTAATAGGCGAATAAAATCACTACCAAAAATGACAAATCTTAAACGACTTTTTTTTACGATACCCAAATAACGTGAACTGGGAACCCAAAGTTGAAGCTTCAAACGGCAATTTAAGGCATTTCTCGTGCAGCTAGGCTACCGGAAGTGGGGTTTATCGGATTCTCCAACTCATTGTGCATCTAATAGGCGAATAAAATCACTACCAAAAATGACAAATCTTAATCGACTTTTTTTTACGATACCCAAATAACGTGAACTGGGAACCCAAAGTTGAAGCTTCAAACGGCAATTTAAGGCATTTCTCTTGCAGCTAGGCTACCGGAAGTGGGGTTTATCAGATTCTCCAACTCATTGTGCATCTAATAGGCGAATAAAATCACTACCAAAAATGACAAATCTTAAACGACTTTTTTTTACGATACCCAAATAACGTGAACTGGGAACCCAAAGTTGAAGCTTCAAACGGCAATTTAAGGCATTTCTCGTGCAGCTAGGCTACCGGAAGTGGGGTTTATCGGATTCTCCAACTCATTGTGCATCTAATAGGCGAATAAAATCACTACCAAAAATGACAAATCTTAATCGACTTTTTTTTACGATACCCAAATAGCGTGAACTGGGAACCCAAACTTGAAGCTTCAAACGGCAATTTAAGGCATTTCTCTTGCAGCTAGACTACCGGAAGTGGGGTTTATCAGATTCTCCAACTCATTGTGCATCTAATAGGCGAATAAAATCACTACCAAAAATGACAAATCTTAAACGACTTTTTTTTACGATACCCAAATAACGTGAACTGGGAACCCAAAGTTGAAGCTTCAAACGGCAATTTAAGGCATTTCTCGTGCAGCTAGGCTACCGGAAGTGGGGTTTATCGGATTCTCCAACTCATTGTGCATCTAATAGGCGAATAAAATCACTACCAAAAATGACAAATCTTAATCGACTTTTTTTTACGATACCCAAATAACGTGAACTGGGAACCCAAAGTTGAAGCTTCAAACGGCAATTTAAGGCATTTCTCATGCAGCTAGGCTACCGGAAGTGGGGTTTATCGGATTCTCCAACTCATTGTGCATCTAATAGGCGAATAAAATCACTACCAAAAATGACAAATCTTAATCGACTTTTTTTTACGACACCGAAATAGCGTGAACTGGGAACCCAAACTTGAAGCTTCAAACGGATATTTAAGGCATTTCTCTTGCAGCTAGACTACCGGAAGTGGGGTTTATCAGATTCTCCAACTCATTGTGCATCTAATAGGCGAATAAAATCACTACCAAAAATGACAAATCTTAAACGACTTTTTTTTACGATACCCAAATAACGTGAACTGGGAACCCAAAGTTGAAGCTTCAAACGGCAATTTAAGGCATTTCTCGTGCAGCTAGGCTACCGGAAGTGGGGTTTATCGGATTCTCCAACTCATTGTGCATCTAATAGGCGAATAAAATCACTACCAAAAATGACAAATCTTAATCGACTTTTTTTTACGATACCCAAATAGCGTGAACTGGGAACCCAAACTTGAAGCTTCAAACGGCAATTTAAGGCATTTCTCTTGCAGCTAGACTACCGGAAGTGGGGTTTATCAGATTCTCCAACTCATTGTGCATCTAATAGGCGAATAAAATCACTACCAAAAATGACAAATCTTAAACGACTTTTTTTTACGATACCCAAATAACGTGAACTGGGAACCCAAAGTTGAAGCTTCAAACGGCAATTTAAGGCATTTCTCGTGCAGCTAGGCTACCGGAAGTGGGGTTTATCGGATTCTCCAACTCATTGTGCATCTAATAGGCGAATAAAATCACTACCAAAAATGACAAATCTTAATCGACTTTTTTTTACGATACCCAAATAGCGTGAACTGGGAACCCAAAGTTGAAGCTTCAAACGGCAATTTAAGGCATTTCTCTTGCAGCTAGGCTACCGGAAGTGGGGTTTATCAGATTCTCCAACTCATTGTGCATCTAATAGGCGAATAAAATCACTACCAAAAATGACAAATCTTAAACGACTTTTTTTTACGATACCCAAATAACGTGAACTGGGAACCCAAAGTTGAAGCTTCAAACGGCAATTTAAGGCATTTCTCGTGCAGCTAGGCTACCGGAAGTGGGGTTTATCGGATTCTCCAACTCATTGTGCATCTAATAGGCGAATAAAATCACTACCAAAAATGACAAATCTTAATCGACTTTTTTTTACGATACCCAAATAGCGTGAACTGGGAACCCAAACTTGAAGCTTCAAACGGCAATTTAAGGCATTTCTCTTGCAGCTAGACTACCGGAAGTGGGGTTTATCAGATTCTCCAACTCATTGTGCATCTAATAGGCGAATAAAATCACTACCAAAAATGACAAATCTTAAACGACTTTTTTTTACGATACCCAAATAACGTGAACTGGGAACCCAAAGTTGAAGCTTCAAACGGCAATTTAAGGCATTTCTCGTGCAGCTAGGCTACCGGAAGTGGGGTTTATCGGATTCTCCAACTCATTGTGCATCTAATAGGCGAATAAAATCACTACCAAAAATGACAAATCTTAATCGACTTTTTTTTACGATACCCAAATAAAGTGAACTGGGAACCCAAAGTTGAAGCTTCAAACGGCAATTTAAGGCATTTCTCTTGCAGCTAGGCTACCGGAAGTGGGGTTTATCAGATTCTCCAACTCATTGTGCATCTAATAGGCGAATAAAATCACTACCAAAAATGACAAATCTTAAACGACTTTTTTTTACGATACCCAAATAACGTGAACTGGGAACCCAAAGTTGAAGCTTCAAACGGCAATTTAAGGCATTTCTCGTGCAGCTAGGCTACCGGAAGTGGGGTTTATCGGATTCTCCAACTCATTGTGCATCTAATAGGCGAATAAAATCACTACCAAAAATGACAAATCTTAATCGACTTTTTTTTACGATACCCAAATAGCGTGAACTGGGAACCCAAACTTGAAGCTTCAAACGGCAATTTAAGGCATTTCTCTTGCAGCTAGACTACCGGAAGTGGGGTTTATCAGATTCTCCAACTCATCGTGCATCTAATAGGCGAATAAAATCACTACCAAAAATGACAAATCTTAAACGACTTTTTTTTACGATACCCAAATAACGTGAACTGGGAACCCAAAGTTGAAGCTTCAAACGGCAATTTAAGGCATTTCTCGTGCAGCTAGGCTACCGGAAGTGGGGTTTATCGGATTCTCCAACTCATTGTGCATCTAATAGGCGAATAAAATCACTACCAAAAATGACAAATCTTAATCGACTTTTTTTTACGATACCCAAATAGCGTGAACTGGGAACCCAAAGTTGAAGCTTCAAACGGCAATTTAAGGCATTTCTCTTGCAGCTAGACTACCGGAAGTGGGGTTTATCAGATTCTCCAACTCATTGTGCATCTAATAGGCGAATAAAATCACTACCAAAAATGACAAATCTTAAACGACTTTTTTTTACGATACCCAAATAACGTGAACTGGGAACCCAAAGTTGAAGCTTCAAACGGCAATTTAAGGCATTTCTCGTGCAGCTAGGCTACCGGAAGTGGGGTTTATCGGATTCTCCAACTCATTGTGCATCTAATAGGCGAATAAAATCACTACCAAAAATGACAAATCTTAATCGACTTTTTTTTACGATACCCAAATAGCGTGAACTGGGAACCCAAACTTGAAGCTTCAAACGGCAATTTAAGGCATTTCTCTTGCAGCTAGACTACCGGAAGTGGGGTTTATCAGATTCTCCAACTCATTGTGCATCTAATAGGCGAATAAAATCACTACCAAAAATGACAAATCTTAAACGACTTTTTTTTACGATACCCAAATAACGTGAACTGGGAACCCAAAGTTGAAGCTTCAAACGGCAATTTAAGGCATTTCTCGTGCAGCTAGGCTACCGGAAGTGGGGTTTATCGGATTCTCCAACTCATTGTGCATCTAATAGGCGAATAAAATCACTACCAAAAATGACAAATCTTAATCGACTTTTTTTTACGATACCCAAATAGCGTGAACTGGGAACCCAAAGTTGAAGCTTCAAACGGCAATTTAAGGCATTTCTCTTGCAGCTAGACTACCGGAAGTGGGGTTTATCAGATTCTCCAACTCATTGTGCATCTAATAGGCGAATAAAATCACTACCAAAAATGACAAATCTTAAACGACTTTTTTTTACGATACCCAAATAACGTGAACTGGGAACCCAAAGTTGAAGCTTCAAACGGCAATTTAAGGCATTTCTCGTGCAGCTAGGCTACCGGAAGTGGGGTTTATCGGATTCTCCAACTCATTGTGCATCTAATAGGCGAATAAAATCACTACCAAAAATGACAAATCTTAATCTACTTTTTTTTACGATACCCAAATAGCGTGAACTGGGAACCCAAAGTTGAAGCTTCAAACGGCAATTTAAGGCATTTCTCTTGCAGCTAGACTACCGGAAGTGGTGTTTATCAGATTCTCCAACTCATTGTGCATCTAATAGGCGAATAAAATCACTACCAAAAATGACAAATCTTAAACGACTTTTTTTTACGATACCCAAATAACGTGAACTGGGAACCCAAAGTTGAAGCTTCAAACGGCAATTTAAGGCATTTCTCGTGCAGCTAGGCTACCGGAAGTGGGGTTTATCGGATTCTCCAACTCATTGTGCATCTAATAGGCGAATAAAATCACTACCAAAAATGACAAATCTTAATCGACTTTTTTTTACGATACCCAAATAGCGTGAACTGGGAACCCAAAGTTGAAGCTTCAAACGGCAATTTAAGGCATTTCTCTTGCAGCTAGGCTATCGGAAGTGGGGTTTATCAGATTCTCCAACTCATTGTGCATCTAATAGGCGAATAAAATCACTACCAAAAATGACAAATCTTAAACGACTTTTTTTTACGATACCCAAATAACGTGAACTGGGAACCCAAACTTGAAGCTTCAAACGGCAATTTAAGGCATTTCTCGTGCAGCTAGGCTACCGGAAGTGGGGTTTATCGGATTCTCCAACTCATTGTGCATCTAATAGGCGAATAAAATCACTACCAAATATGACAAATCTTAATCGACTTTTTTTTACGATACCCAAATAGCGTGAACTGGGAACCCAAACTTGAAGCTTCAAACGGCAATTTAAGGCATTTCTCTTGCAGCTAGACTACCGGAAGTGGGGTTTATCAGATTCTCCAACTCATTGTGCATCTAATAGGCGAATAAAATCACTACCAAAAATGACAAATCTTAATCGACTTTTTTTTACGATACCCAAATAAAGTGAACTGGGAACCCAAAGTTGAAGCTTCAAACGGCAATTTAAGGCATTTCTCTTGCAGCTAGGCTACCGGAAGTGGGGTTTATCAGATTCTCCAACTCATTGTGCATCTAATAGGCGAATAAAATCACTACCAAAAATGACAAATCTTAAACGACTTTTTTTTACGATACCCAAATAACGTGAACTGGGAACCCAAAGTTGAAGCTTCAAACGGCAATTTAAGGCATTTCTCGTGCAGCTAGGCTACCGGAAGTGGGGTTTATCGGATTCTCCAACTCATTGTGCATCTAATAGGCGAATAAAATCACTACCAAAAATGACAAATCTTAATCGACTTTTTTTTACGATACCCAAATAACGTGAACTGGGAACCCAAAGTTGATGCTTCAAACGGCAATTTAAGGCATTTCTCTTGCAGCTAGGCTACCGGAAGTGGGGTTTATCAGATTCTCCAACTCATTGTGCATCTAATAGGCGAATAAAATCACTACCAAAAATGACAAATCTTAAACGACTTTTTTTTACGATACCCAAATAACGTGAACTGGGAACCCAAAGTTGAAGCTTCAAACGGCAATTTAAGGCATTTCTCGTGCAGCTAGGCTACCGGAAGTGGGGTTTATCGGATTCTCCAACTCATTGTGCATCTAATAGGCGAATAAAATCACTACCAAAAATGACAAATCTTAATCGACTTTTTTTTACGATACCCAAATAGCGTGAACTGGGAACCCAAACTTGAAGCTTCAAACGGCAATTTAAGGCATTTCTCTTGCAGCTAGACTACCGGAAGTGGGGTTTATCAGATTCTCCAACTCATTGTGCATCTAATAGGCGAATAAAATCACTACCAAAAATGACAAATCTTAAACGACTTTTTTTTAAGATACCCAAATAACGTGAACTGGGAACCCAAAGTTGAAGCTTCAAACGGCAATTTAAGGCATTTCTCGTGCAGCTAGGCTACCGGAAGTGGGGTTTATCGGATTCTCCAACTCATTGTGCATCTAATAGGCGAATAAAATCACTACCAAAAATGACAAATCTTAATCGACTTTTTTTTACGATACCCAAATAGCGTGAACTGGGAACCCAAACTTGAAGCTTCAAACGGCAATTTAAGGCATTTCTCTTGCAGCTAGACTACCGGAAGTGGGGTTTATCAGATTCTCCAACTCATCGTGCATCTAATAGGCGAATAAAATCACTACCAAAAATGACAAATCTTAAACGACTTTTTTTTACGATACCCAAATAACGTGAACTGGGAACCCAAAGTTGAAGCTTCAAACGGCAATTTAAGGCATTTCTCGTGCAGCTAGGCTACCGGAAGTGGGGTTTATCGGATTCTCCAACTCATTGTGCATCTAATAGGCGAATAAAATCACTACCAAAAATGACAAATCTTAATCGACTTTTTTTTACGATACCCAAATAGCGTGAACTGGGAACCCAAAGTTGAAGCTTCAAACGGCAATTTAAGGCATTTCTCTTGCAGCTAGACTACCGGAAGTGGGGTTTATCAGATTCTCCAACTCATTGTGCATCTAATAGGCGAATAAAATCACTACCAAAAATGACAAATCTTAAACGACTTTTTTTTACGATACCCAAATAACGTGAACTGGGAACCCAAAGTTGAAGCTTCAAACGGCAATTTAAGGCATTTCTCGTGCAGCTAGGCTACCGGAAGTGGGGTTTATCGGATTCTCCAACTCATTGTGCATCTAATAGGCGAATAAAATCACTACCAAAAATGACAAATCTTAATCGACTTTTTTTTACGATACCCAAATAACGTGAACTGGGAACCCAAAGTTGAAGCTTCAAACGGCAATTTAAGGCATTTCTCTTGCAGCTAGGCTACCGGAAGTGGGGTTTATCAGATTCTCCAACTCATTGTGCATCTAATAGGCGAATAAAATCACTACCAAAAATGACAAATCTTAAACGACTTTTTTTTACGATACCCAAATAACGTGAACTGGGAACCCAAAGTTGAAGCTTCAAACGGCAATTTAAGGCATTTCTCGTGCAGCTAGGCTACCGGAAGTGGGGTTTATCGGATTCTCCAACTCATTGTGCATCTAATAGGCGAATAAAATCACTACCAAAAATGACAAATCTTAATCGACTTTTTTTTACGATACCCAAATAGCGTGAACTGGGAACCCAAACTTGAAGCTTCAAACGGCAATTTAAGGCATTTCTCTTGCAGCTAGACTACCGGAAGTGGGGTTTATCAGATTCTCCAACTCATTGTGCATCTAATAGGCGAATAAAATCACTACCAAAAATGACAAATCTTAAACGACTTTTTTTTACGATACCCAAATAACGTGAACTGGGAACCCAAAGTTGAAGCTTCAAACGGCAATTTAAGGCATTTCTCGTGCAGCTAGGCTACCGGAAGTGGGGTTTATCGGATTCTCCAACTCATTGTGCATCTAATAGGCGAATAAAATCACTACCAAAAATGACAAATCTTAATCGACTTTTTTTTACGATACCCAAATAACGTGAACTGGGAACCCAAAGTTGAAGCTTCAAACGGCAATTTAAGGCATTTCTCATGCAGCTAGGCTACCGGAAGTGGGGTTTATCGGATTCTCCAACTCATTGTGCATCTAATAGGCGAATAAAATCACTACCAAAAATGACAAATCTTAATCGACTTTTTTTTACGACACCGAAATAGCGTGAACTGGGAACCCAAACTTGAAGCTTCAAACGGATATTTAAGGCATTTCTCTTGCAGCTAGACTACCGGAAGTGGGGTTTATCAGATTCTCCAACTCATTGTGCATCTAATAGGCGAATAAAATCACTACCAAAAATGACAAATCTTAAACGACTTTTTTTTACGATACCCAAATAACGTGAACTGGGAACCCAAAGTTGAAGCTTCAAACGGCAATTTAAGGCATTTCTCGTGCAGCTAGGCTACCGGAAGTGGGGTTTATCGGATTCTCCAACTCATTGTGCATCTAATAGGCGAATAAAATCACTACCAAAAATGACAAATCTTAATCGACTTTTTTTTACGATACCCAAATAGCGTGAACTGGGAACCCAAACTTGAAGCTTCAAACGGCAATTTAAGGCATTTCTCTTGCAGCTAGACTACCGGAAGTGGGGTTTATCAGATTCTCCAACTCATTGTGCATCTAATAGGCGAATAAAATCACTACCAAAAATGACAAATCTTAAACGACTTTTTTTTACGATACCCAAATAACGTGAACTGGGAACCCAAAGTTGAAGCTTCAAACGGCAATTTAAGGCATTTCTCGTGCAGCTAGGCTACCGGAAGTGGGGTTTATCGGATTCTCCAACTCATTGTGCATCTAATAGGCGAATAAAATCACTACCAAAAATGACAAATCTTAATCGACTTTTTTTTACGATACCCAAATAGCGTGAACTGGGAACCCAAAGTTGAAGCTTCAAACGGCAATTTAAGGCATTTCTCTTGCAGCTAGGCTACCGGAAGTGGGGTTTATCAGATTCTCCAACTCATTGTGCATCTAATAGGCGAATAAAATCACTACCAAAAATGACAAATCTTAAACGACTTTTTTTTACGATACCCAAATAACGTGAACTGGGAACCCAAAGTTGAAGCTTCAAACGGCAATTTAAGGCATTTCTCGTGCAGCTAGGCTACCGGAAGTGGGGTTTATCGGATTCTCCAACTCATTGTGCATCTAATAGGCGAATAAAATCACTACCAAAAATGACAAATCTTAATCGACTTTTTTTTACGATACCCAAATAGCGTGAACTGGGAACCCAAACTTGAAGCTTCAAACGGCAATTTAAGGCATTTCTCTTGCAGCTAGACTACCGGAAGTGGGGTTTATCAGATTCTCCAACTCATTGTGCATCTAATAGGCGAATAAAATCACTACCAAAAATGACAAATCTTAAACGACTTTTTTTTACGATACCCAAATAACGTGAACTGGGAACCCAAAGTTGAAGCTTCAAACGGCAATTTAAGGCATTTCTCGTGCAGCTAGGCTACCGGAAGTGGGGTTTATCGGATTCTCCAACTCATTGTGCATCTAATAGGCGAATAAAATCACTACCAAAAATGACAAATCTTAATCGACTTTTTTTTACGATACCCAAATAAAGTGAACTGGGAACCCAAAGTTGAAGCTTCAAACGGCAATTTAAGGCATTTCTCTTGCAGCTAGGCTACCGGAAGTGGGGTTTATCAGATTCTCCAACTCATTGTGCATCTAATAGGCGAATAAAATCACTACCAAAAATGACAAATCTTAAACGACTTTTTTTTACGATACCCAAATAACGTGAACTGGGAACCCAAAGTTGAAGCTTCAAACGGCAATTTAAGGCATTTCTCGTGCAGCTAGGCTACCGGAAGTGGGGTTTATCGGATTCTCCAACTCATTGTGCATCTAATAGGCGAATAAAATCACTACCAAAAATGACAAATCTTAATCGACTTTTTTTTACGATACCCAAATAGCGTGAACTGGGAACCCAAACTTGAAGCTTCAAACGGCAATTTAAGGCATTTCTCTTGCAGCTAGACTACCGGAAGTGGGGTTTATCAGATTCTCCAACTCATCGTGCATCTAATAGGCGAATAAAATCACTACCAAAAATGACAAATCTTAAACGACTTTTTTTTACGATACCCAAATAACGTGAACTGGGAACCCAAAGTTGAAGCTTCAAACGGCAATTTAAGGCATTTCTCGTGCAGCTAGGCTACCGGAAGTGGGGTTTATCGGATTCTCCAACTCATTGTGCATCTAATAGGCGAATAAAATCACTACCAAAAATGACAAATCTTAATCGACTTTTTTTTACGATACCCAAATAGCGTGAACTGGGAACCCAAAGTTGAAGCTTCAAACGGCAATTTAAGGCATTTCTCTTGCAGCTAGACTACCGGAAGTGGGGTTTATCAGATTCTCCAACTCATTGTGCATCTAATAGGCGAATAAAATCACTACCAAAAATGACAAATCTTAAACGACTTTTTTTTACGATACCCAAATAACGTGAACTGGGAACCCAAAGTTGAAGCTTCAAACGGCAATTTAAGGCATTTCTCGTGCAGCTAGGCTACCGGAAGTGGGGTTTATCGGATTCTCCAACTCATTGTGCATCTAATAGGCGAATAAAATCACTACCAAAAATGACAAATCTTAATCGACTTTTTTTTACGATACCCAAATAGCGTGAACTGGGAACCCAAACTTGAAGCTTCAAACGGCAATTTAAGGCATTTCTCTTGCAGCTAGACTACCGGAAGTGGGGTTTATCAGATTCTCCAACTCATTGTGCATCTAATAGGCGAATAAAATCACTACCAAAAATGACAAATCTTAAACGACTTTTTTTTACGATACCCAAATAACGTGAACTGGGAACCCAAAGTTGAAGCTTCAAACGGCAATTTAAGGCATTTCTCGTGCAGCTAGGCTACCGGAAGTGGGGTTTATCGGATTCTCCAACTCATTGTGCATCTAATAGGCGAATAAAATCACTACCAAAAATGACAAATCTTAATCGACTTTTTTTTACGATACCCAAATAAAGTGAACTGGGAACCCAAAGTTGAAGCTTCAAACGGCAATTTAAGGCATTTCTCTTGCAGCTAGGCTACCGGAAGTGTGGTCTATCAGATTCTCCAACTCATTGTGCATCTAATAGGCGAATAAAATCACTACCAAAAATGACAAATCTTAATCGACTTTTTTTTACGATACCCAAATAACGTGAACTGGGAACCCAAAGTTGAAGCTTCAAACGGCAATTTAAGGCATTTCTCGTGCAGCTAGGCTACCGGAAGTGGGGTTTATCGGATTCTCCAACTCATTGTGCATCTAATAGGCGAATAAAATCACTACCAAAAATGACAAATCTTAAACGACTTTTTTTTACGATACCCAAATAACGTGAACTGGGAACCCAAAGTTGAAGCTTCAAACGGCAATTTAAGGCATTTCTCGTGCAGCTAGGCTACCGGAAGTGGGGTTTATCGGATTCTCCAACTCATTGTGCATCTAATAGGCGAATAAAATCACTACCAAAAATGACAAATCTTAATCGACTTTTTTTTACGATACCCAAATAGCGTGAACTGGGAACCCAAACTTGAAGCTTCAAACGGCAATTTAAGGCATTTCTCTTGCAGCTAGACTACCGGAAGTGGGGTTTATCAGATTCTCCAACTCATTGTGCATCTAATAGGCGAATAAAATCACTACCAAAAATGACAAATCTTAAACGACTTTTTTTTACGATACCCAAATAACGTGAACTGGGAACCCAAAGTTGAAGCTTCAAACGGCAATTTAAGGCATTTCTCGTGCAGCTAGGCTACCGGAAGTGGGGTTTATCGGATTCTCCAACTCATTGTGCATCTAATAGGCGAATAAAATCACTACCAAAAATGACAAATCTAAATCGACTTTTTTTTACGATACCCAAATAGCGTGAACTGGGAACCCAAAGTTGAAGCTTCAAACGGCAATTTAAGGCATTTCTCTTGCAGCTAGGCTACCGGAGGTGGGGTTTATCAGATTCTCCAACTCATTGTGCATCTAATAGGCGAATAAAATCACTACCAAAAATGACAAATCTTAAACGACTTTTTTTTACGATACCCAAATAACGTGAACTGGGAACCCAAAGTTGAAGCTTCAAACGGCAATTTAAGGCATTTCTCGTGCAGCTAGGCTACCGGAAGTGGGGTTTATCGGATTCTCCAACTCATTGTGCATCTAATAGGCGAATAAAATCACTACCAAAAATGACAAATCTTAATCGACTTTTTTTTACGATACCCAAATAGCGTGAACTGGGAACCCAAACTTGAAGCTTCAAACGGCAATTTAAGGCATTTCTCTTGCAGCTAGACTACCGGAAGTGGGGTTTATCAGATTCTCCAACTCATTGTGCATCTAATAGGCGAATAAAATCACTACCAAAAATGACAAATCTTAAACGACTTTTTTTTACGATACCCAAATAACGTGAACTGGGAACCCAAAGTTGAAGCTTCAAACGGCAATTTAAGGCATTTCTCGTGCAGCTAGGCTACCGGAAGTGGGGTTTATCGGATTCTCCAACTCATTGTGCATCTAATAGGCGAATAAAATCACTACCAAAAATGACAAATCTTAATCGACTTTTTTTTACGATACCCAAATAACGTGAACTGGGAACCCAAAGTTGAAGCTTCAAACGGCAATTTAAGGCATTTCTCTTGCAGCTAGGCTACCGGAAGTGGGGTTTATCAGATTCACCAACTCATTGTGCATCTAATAGGCGAATAAAATCACTACCAAAAATGACAAATCTTAAACGACTTTTTTTTACGATACCCAAATAACGTGAACTGGGAACCCAAAGTTGAAGCTTCAAACGGCAATTTAAGGCATTTCTCGTGCAGCTAGGCTACCGGAAGTGGGGTTTATCGGATTCTCCAACTCATTGTGCATCTAATAGGCGAATAAAATCACTACCAAAAATGACAAATCTTAATCGACTTTTTTTTACGTTACCCAAATAGCGTGAACTGGGAACCCAAACTTGAAGCTTCAAACGGCAATTTAAGGCATTTCTCTTGCAGCTAGACTACCGGAAGTGGGGTTTATCAGATTCTCCAACTCATTGTGCATCTAATAGGCGAATAAAATCACTACCAAAAATGACAAATCTTAAACGACTTTTTTTTACGATACCCAAATAACGTGAACTGGGAACCCAAAGTTGAAGCTTCAAACGGCAATTTAAGGCATTTCTCGTGCAGCTAGGCTACCGGAAGTGGGGTTTATCGGATTCTCCAACTCATTGTGCATCTAATAGGCGAATAAAATCACTACCAAAAATGACAAATCTTAATCGACTTTTTTTTACGATACCCAAATAACGTGAACTGGGAACCCAAAGTTGAAGCTTCAAACGGCAATTTAAGGCATTTCTCTTGCAGCTAGGCTACCGGAAGTGGGGTTTATCAGATTCTCCAACTCATTGTGCATCTAATAGGCGAATAAAATCACTACCAAAAATGACAAATCTTAAACGACTTTTTTTTACGATACCCAAATAACGTGAACTGGGAACCCAAAGTTGAAGCTTCAAACGGCAATTTAAGGCATTTCTCGTGCAGCTAGGCTACCGGAAGTGGGGTTTATCGGATTCTCCAACTCATTGTGCATCTAATAGGCGAATAAAATCACTACCAAAAATGACAAATCTTAATCGACTTTTTTTTACGATACCCAAATAGCGTGAACTGGGAACCCAAACTTGAAGCTTCAAACGGCAATTTAAGGCATTTCTCTTGCAGCTAGACTACCGGAAGTGGGGTTTATCAGATTCTCCAACTCATTGTGCATCTAATAGGCGAATAAAATCACTACCAAAAATGACAAATCTTAAACGACTTTTTTTTACGATACCCAAATAACGTGAACTGGGAACCCAAAGTTGAAGCTTCAAACGGCAATTTAAGGCATTTCTCGTGCAGCTAGGCTACCGGAAGTGGGGTTTATCGGATTCTCCAACTCATTGTGCATCTAATAGGCGAATAAAATCACTACCAAAAATGACAAATCTTAATCGACTTTTTTTTACGATACCCAAATAACGTGAACTGGGAACCCAAAGTTGAAGCTTCAAACGGCAATTTAAGGCATTTCTCTTGCAGCTAGGCTACCGGAAGTGGGGTTTATCGGATTCTCCAACTCATTGTGCATCTAATAGGCGAATAAAATCACTACCAAAAATGACAAATCTTAATCGACTTTTTTTTACGATACCCAAATAACGTGAACTGGGAACCCAAAGTTGAAGCTTCAAACGGCAATTTAAGGCATTTCTCTTGCAGCTAGGCTACCGGAAGTGGGGTTTATCAGATTCTCCAACTCATTGTGCATCTAATAGGCGAATAAAATCACTACCAAAAATGACAAATCTTAAACGACTTTTTTTTACGATACCCAAATAACGTGAACTGGGAACCCAAAGTTGAAGCTTCAAACGGCAATTTAAGGCATTTCTCGTGCAGCTAGGCTACCGGAAGTGGGGTTTATCGGATTCTCCAACTCATTGTGCATCTAATAGGCGAATAAAATCACTACCAAAAATGACAAATCTTAATCGACTTTTTTTTACGATACCCAAATAAAGTGAACTGGGAACCCAAAGTTGAAGCTTCAAACGGCAATTTAAGGCATTTCTCTCAGCTAGACTACCGGAAGTGGGGTTTATCAGATTCTCCAACTCATTGTGCATCTAATAGGCGAATAAAATCACTACCAAAAATGACAAATCTTAAACGACTTTTTTTTACGATACCCAAATAACGTGAACTGGGAACCCAAAGTTGAAGCTTCAAACGGCAATTTAAGGCATTTCTCGTGCAGCTAGGCTACCGGAAGTGGGGTTTATCGGATTCTCCAACTCATTGTGCATCTAATAGGCGAATAAAATCACTACCAAAAATGACAAATCTTAATCGACTTTTTTTTACGATACCCAAATAACGTGAACTGGGAACCCAAACTTGAAGCTTCAAACGGCAATTTAAGGCATTTCTCTTGCAGCTAGGCTACCGGAAGTGGGGTTTATCAGATTCTCCAACTCATTGTGCATCTAATAGGCGAATAAAATCACTACCAAAAATGACAAATCTTAAACGACTTTTTTTTACGATACCCAAATAACGTGAACTGGGAACCCAAAGTTGAAGCTTCAAACGGCAATTTAAGGCATTTCTCGTGCAGCTAGGCTACCGGAAGTGGGGTTTATCGGATTCTCCAACTCATTGTGCATCTAATAGGCGAATAAAATCACTACCAAAAATGACAAATCTTAATCGACTTTTTTTTACGATACCCAAATAGCGTGAACTGGGAACCCAAAGTTGAAGCTTCAAACGGCAATTTAAGGCATTTCTCGTGCAGCTAGGCTACCGGAAGTGGGGTTTATCGGATTCTCCAACTCATTGTGCATCTAATAGGCGAATAAAATCACTACCAAAAATGACAAATCTTAATCGACTTTTTTTTACGATACCCAAATAACGTGAACTGGGAACCCAAAGTTGAAGCTTCAAACGGCAATTTAAGGCATTTCTCTTGCAGCTAGGCTACCGGAAGTGGGGTTTATCAGATTCTCCAACTCATTGTGCATCTAATAGGTGAATAAAATCACTACCAAAAATGACAAATCTTAATCGACTTTTTTTTACGATACCCAAATAAAGTGAACTGGGAACCCAAAGTTGAAGCTTCAAACGGCAATTTAAGGCATTTCTCTTGCAGCTAGGCTACCGGAAGTGGGGTTTATCAGATTCTCCAACTCATTGTGCATCTAATAGGCGAATAAAATCACTACCAAAAATGACAAATCTTAAACGACTTTTTTTTACGATACCCAAATAACGTGAACTGGGAACCCAAAGTTGAAGCTTCAAACGGCAATTTAAGGCATTTCTCGTGCAGCTAGGCTACCGGAAGTGGGGTTTATCGGATTCTCCAACTCATTGTGCATCTAATAGGCGAATAAAATCACTACCAAAAATGACAAATCTTAATCGACTTTTTTTTACGATACCCAAATAGCGTGAACTGGGAACCCAAACTTGAAGCTTCAAACGGCAATTTAAGGCATTTCTCTTGCAGCTAGACTACCGGAAGTGGGGTTTATCAGATTCTCCAACTCATTGTGCATCTAATAGGCGAATAAAATCACTACCAAAAATGACAAATCTTAAACGACTTTTTTTTACGATACCCAAATAACGTGAACTGGGAACCCAAAGTTTAAGCTTCAAACGGCAATTTAAGGCATTTCTCGTGCAGCTAGGCTACCGGAAGTGGGGTTTATCGGATTCTCCAACTCATTATGCATCTAATAGGCGAATAAAATCACTACCAAAAATGACAAATCTTAATCGACTTTTTTTTACGATACCCAAATAACGTGAACTGGGAACCCAAAGTTGAAGCTTCAAACGGCAATTTAAGGCATTTCTCTTGCAGCTAGGCTACCGGAAGTGGGGTTTATCAGATTCTCCAACTCATTGTGCATCTAATAGGCGAATAAAATCACTACCAAAAATGACAAATCTTAAACGACTTTTTTTTACGATAACCAAATAACGTGAACTGGGAACCCAAAGTTGAAGCTTCAAACGGCAATTTAAGGCATTTCTCGTGCAGCTAGGCTACCGGAAGTGGGGTTTATCGGATTCTCCAACTCATTGTGCATCTAATAGGCGAATAAAATCACTACCAAAAATGACAAATCTTAATCGACTTTTTTTTACGATACCCAAATAGCGTGAACTGGGAACCCAAACTTGAAGCTTCAAACGGCAATTTAAGGCATTTCTCTTGCAGCTAGACTACCGGAAGTGGGGTTTATCAGATTCTCGAACTCATTGTGCATCTAATAGGCGAATAAAATCACTACCAAAAATGACAAATCTTAAACGACTTTTTTTTACGATACCCAAATAACGTGAACTGGGAACCCAAAGTTGAAGCTTCAAACGGCAATTTAAGGCATTTCTCGTGCAGCTAGGCTACCGGAAGTGGGGTTTATCAGATTCTCCAACTCATTGTGCATCTAATAGGCGAATAAAATCACTACCAAAAATGACAAATCTTAATCGAATTTTTTTTACGATACCCAAATAACGTGAACTGGGAACCCAAAGTTGAAGCTTCAAACGGCAATTTAAGGCATTTCTCTTGCAGCTAGGCTACCGGAAGTGGGGTTTATCAGATTCTCCAACTCATTGTGCATCTAATAGGCGAATAAAATCACTACCAAAAATGACAAATCTTAAACGACTTTTTTTTACGATACCCAAATAACGTGAACTGGGAACCCAAAGTTGAAGCTTCAAACGGCAATTTAAGGCATTTCTCGTGCAGCTAGGCTACCGGAAGTGGGGTTTATCGGATTCTCCAACTCATTGTGCATCTAATAGGCGAATAAAATCACTACCAAAAATGACAAATCTTAATCGACTTTTTTTTACGATACCCAAATAACGTGAACTGGGAACCCAAAGTTGAAGCTTCAAACGGCAATTTAAGGCATTTCTCTTGCAGCTAGGCTACCGGAAGTGGGGTTTATCAGATTCTCCAACTCATTGTGCATCTAATAGGCGAATAAAATCACTACCAAAAATGACAAATCTTAAACGACTTTTTTTTACGATACCCAAATAACGTGAACTGGGAACCCAAAGTTGAAGCTTCAAACGGCAATTTAAGGCATTTCTCGTGCAGCTAGGCTACCGGAAGTGGGGTTTATCGGATTCTCCAACTCATTGTGCATCTAATAGGCGAATAAAATCACTACCAAAAATGACAAATCTTAATCGACTTTTTTTTACGATACCCAAATAGCGTGAACTGGGAACCCAAACTTGAAGCTTCAAACGGCAATTTAAGGCATTTCTCTTGCAGCTAGACTACCGGAAGTGGGGTTTATCAGATTCTCCAACTCATTGTGCATCTAATAGGCGAATAAAATCACTACCAAAAATGACAAATCTTAAACGACTTTTTTTTACGATACCCAAATAACGTGAACTGGGAACCCAAAGTTGAAGCTTCAAACGGCAATTTAAGGCATTTCTCGTGCAGCTAGGCTACCGGAAGTGGGGTTTATCGGATTCTCCAACTCATTGTGCATCTAATAGGCGAATAAAATCACTACCAAAAATGACAAATCTTAATCGACTTTTTTTTACGATACCCAAATAACGTGAACTGGGAACCCAAAGTTGAAGCTTCAAACGGCAATTTAAGGCATTTCTCTTGCAGCTAGGCTACCGGAAGTGGGGTTTATCAGATTCTCCAACTCATTGTGCATCTAATAGGCGAATAAAATCACTACCAAAAATGACAAATCTTAAACGACTTTTTTTTACGATACCCAAATAACGTGAACTGGGAACCCAAAGTTGAAGCTTCAAACGGCAATTTAAGGCATTTCTCGTGCAGCTAGGCTACCGGAAGTGGGGTTTATCGGATTCTCCAACTCATTGTGCATCTAATAGGCGAATAAAATCACTACCAAAAATGACAAATCTTAATCGACTTTTTTTTACGATACCCAAATAGCGTGAACTGGGAACCCAAACTTGAAGCTTCAAACGGCAATTTAAGGCATTTCTCTTGCAGCTAGACTACCGGAAGTGGGGTTTATCAGATTCTCCAACTCATTGTGCATCTAATAGGCGAATAAAATCACTACCAAATATGACAAATCTTAAACGACTTTTTTTTACGATACCCAAATAACGTGAACTGGGAACCCAAAGTTGAAGCTTCAAACGGCAATTTAAGGCATTTCTCGTGCAGCTAGGCTACCGGAAGTGGGGTTTATCGGATTCTCCAACTCATTGTGCATCTAATAGGCGAATAAAATCACTACCAAAAATGACAAATCTTAATCGACTTTTTTTTACGATACCCAAATAGCGTGAACTGGGAACCCAAACTTGAAGCTTCAAACGGCAATTTAAGGCATTTCTCTTGCAGCTAGACTACCGGAAGTGGGGTTTATCAGATTCTCAAACTCATTGTGCATCTAATAGGCGAATAAAATCACTACCAAAAATGACAAATCTTAAACGACTTTTTTTTACGATACCCAAATAACGTGAACTGGGAACCCAAAGTTGAAGCTTCAAACGGCAATTTAAGGCATTTCTCGTGCAGCTAGGCTACCGGAAGTGGGGTTTATCGGATTCTCCAACTCATTGTGCATCTAATAGGCGAATAAAATCACTACCAAAAATGACAAATCTTAATCGACTTTTTTTTACGATACCCAAATAAAGTGAACTGGGAACCCAAAGTTGAAGCTTCAAACGGCAATTTAAGGCATTTCTCTTGCAGCTAGGCTACCGGAAGTGGGGTTTATCAGATTCTCCAACTCATTGTGCATCTAATAGGCGAATAAAATCACTACCAAAAATGACAAATCTTAAACGACTTTTTTTTACGATACCCAAATAACGTGAACTGGGAACCCAAAGTTGAAGCTTCAAACGGCAATTTAAGGCATTTCTCGTGCAGCTAGGCTACCGGAAGTGGGGTTTATCGGATTCTCCAACTCATTGTGCATCTAATAGGCGAATAAAATCACTACCAAAAATGACAAATCTTAATCGACTTTTTTTTACGATACCCAAATAGCGTGAACTGGGAACCCAAACTTGAAGCTTCAAACGGCAATTTAAGGCATTTCTCTTGCAGCTAGACTACCGGAAGTGGGGTTTATCAGATTCTCCAACTCATTGTGCATCTAATAGGCGAATAAAATCACTACCAAAAATGACAAATCTTAAACGACTTTTTTTTACGATACCCAAATAACGTGAACTGGGAACCCAAAGTTGAAGCTTCAAACGGCAATTTAAGGCATTTCTCGTGCAGCTAGGCTACCGGAAGTGGGGTTTATCGGATTCTCCAACTCATTGTGCATCTAATAGGCGAATAAAATCACTACCAAAAATGACAAATCTTAATCGACTTTTTTTTACGATACCCAAATAACGTGAACTGGGAACCCAAAGTTGAAGCTTCAAACGGCAATTTAAGGCATTTCTCTTGCAGCTAGGCTACCGGAAGTGGGGTTTATCAGATTCTCCAACTCATTGTGCATCTAATAGGCGAATAAAATCACTACCAAAAATGACAAATCTTAAACGACTTTTTTTTACGATACCCAAATAACGTGAACTGGGAACCCAAAGTTGAAGCTTCAAACGGCAATTTAAGGCATTTCTCGTGCAGCTAGGCTACCGGAAGTGGGGTTTATCGGATTCTCCAACTCATTGTGCATCTAATAGGCGAATAAAATCACTACCAAAAATGACAAATCTTAATCGACTTTTTTTTACGATACCCAAATAACGTGAACTGGGAACCCAAACTTGAAGCTTCAAACGGCAATTTAAGGCATTTCTCTTGCAGCTAGGCTACCGGAAGTGGGGTTTATCAGATTCTCCAACTCATTGTGCATCTAATAGGCGAATAAAATCACTACCAAAAATGACAAATCTTAAACGACTTTTTTTTACGATACCCAAATAACGTGAACTGGGAACCCAAAGTTGAAGCTTCAAACGGCAATTTAAGGCATTTCTCGTGCAGCTAGGCTACCGGAAGTGGGGTTTATCGGATTCTCCAACTCATTGTGCATCTAATAGGCGAATAAAATCACTACCAAAAATGACAAATCTTAATCGACTTTTTTTTACGATACCCAAATAGCGTGAACTGGGAACCCAAACTTGAAGCTTCAAACGGCAATTTAAGGCATTTCTCTTGCAGCTAGACTACCGGAAGTGGGGTTTATCAGATTCTCCAACTCATTGTGCATCTAATAGGCGAATAAAATCACTACCAAAAATGACAAATCTTAATCGACTTTTTTTTACGATACCCAAATAAAGTGAACTGGGAACCCAAAGTTGAAGCTTCAAACGGCAATTTAAGGCATTTCTCTTGCAGCTAGGCTACCGGAAGTGGGGTTTATCAGATTCTCCAACTCATTGTGCATCTAATAGGCGAATAAAATCACTACCAAAAATGACAAATCTTAAACGACTTTTTTTTACGATACCCAAATAACGTGAACTGGGAACCCAAAGTTGAAGCTTCAAACGGCAATTTAAGGCATTTCTCGTGCAGCTAGGCTACCGGAAGTGGGGTTTATCGGATTCTCCAACTCATCGTGCATCTAATAGGCGAATAAAATCACTACCAAAAATGACAAATCTTAATCGACTTTTTTTTACGATACCCAAATAACGTGAACTGGGAACCCAAAGTTGAAGCTTCAAACGGCAATTTAAGGCATTTCTCTTGCAGCTAGGCTACCGGAAGTGGGGTTTATCAGATTCTCCAACTCATTGTGCATCTAATAGGCGAATAAAATCACTACCAAAAATGACAAATCTTAAACGACTTTTTTTTACGATACCCAAATAACGTGAACTGGGAACCCAAAGTTGAAGCTTCAAACGGCAATTTAAGGCATTTCTCGTGCAGCTAGGCTACCGGAAGTGGGGTTTATCGGATTCTCCAACTCATTGTGCATCTAATAGGCGAATAAAATCACTACCAAAAATGACAAATCTTAATCGACTTTTTTTTACGATACCCAAATAGCGTGAACTGGGAACCCAAACTTGAAGCTTCAAACGGCAATTTAAGGCATTTCTCTTGCAGCTAGACTACCGGAAGTGGGGTTTATCAGATTCTCCAACTCATTGTGCATCTAATAGGCGAATAAAATCACTACCAAAAATGACAAATCTTAAACGACTTTTTTTTACGATACCCAAATAACGTGAACTGGGAACCCAAAGTTGAAGCTTCAAACGGCAATTTAAGGCATTTCTCGTGCAGCTAGGCTACCGGAAGTGGGGTTTATCGGATTCTCCAACTCATTGTGCATCTAATAGGCGAATAAAATCACTACCAAAAATGACAAATCTTAATCGACTTTTTTTTACGATACCCAAATAACGTGAACTGGGAACCCAAAGTTGAAGCTTCAAACGGCAATTTAAGGCATTTCTCTTGCAGCTAGGCTACCGGAAGTGGGGTTTATCAGATTCTCCAACTCATTGTGCATCTAATAGGCGAATAAAATCACTACCAAAAATGACAAATCTTAAACGACTTTTTTTACGATACCCAAATAACGTGAACTGGGAACCCAAAGTTGAAGCTTCAAACGGCAATTTAAGGCATTTCTCGTGCAGCTAGGCTACCGGAAGTGGGGTTTATCGGATTCTCCAACTCATTGTGCATCTAATAGGCGAATAAAATCACTACCAAAAATGACAAATCTTAATCGACTTTTTTTTACGATACCCAAATAAAGTGAACTGGGAACCCAAAGTTGAAGCTTCAAACGGCAATTTAAGGCATTTCTCTTGCAGCTAGACTACCGGAAGTGGGGTTTATCAGATTCTCCAACTCATTGTGCATCTAATAGGCGAATAAAATCACTACCAAAAATGACAAATCTTAAACGACTTTTTTTTACGATACCCAAATAACGTGAACTGGGAACCCAAAGTTGAAGCTTCAAACGGCAATTTAAGGCATTTCTCGTGCAGCTAGGCTACCGGAAGTGGGGTTTATCGGATTCTCCAACTCATTGTGCATCTAATAGGCGAATAAAATCACTACCAAAAATGACAAATCTTAATCGACTTTTTTTTACGATACCCAAATAACGTGAACTGGGAACCCAAAGTTGAAGCTTCAAACGGCAATTTAAGGCATTTCTCTTGCTGCTAGGCTACCGGAAGTGGGGTTTATCAGATTCTCCAACTCATTGTGCATCTAATAGGCGAATAAAATCACTACCAAAAATGACAAATCTTAAACGACTTTTTTTTACGATACCCAAATAACGTGAACTGGGAACCCAAAGTTGAAGCTTCAAACGGCAATTTAAGGCATTTCTCGTGGAGCTAGGCTACCGGAAGTGGGGTTTATCGGATTCTCCAACTCATTGTGCATCTAATAGGCGAATAAAATCACTACCAAAAATGACAAATCTTAATCGACTTTTTTTTACGATACCCAAATAGCGTGAACTGGGAACCGAAACTTGAAGCTTCAAACGGCAATTTAAGGCATTTCTCTTGCAGCTAGACTACCGGAAGTGGGGTTTATCAGATTCTCAAACTCATTGTGCATCTAATAGGCGAATAAAATCACTACCAAAAATGACAAATCTTAAACGACTTTTTTTTACGATACCCAAATAACGTGAACTGGGAACCCAAAGTTGAAGCTTCAAACGGCAATTTAAGGCATTTCTCGTGCAGCTAGGCTACCGGAAGTGGGGTTTATCGGATTCTCCAACTCATTGTGCATCTAATAGGCGAATAAAATCACTACCAAAAATGACAAATCTTAATCGACTTTTTTTTACGATACCCAAATAACGTGAACTGGGAACCCAAAGTTGAAGCTTCAAACGGCAATTTAAGGCATTTCTCTTGCAGCTAGGCTACCGGAAGTGGGGTTTATCAGATTCTCCAACTCATTGTGCATCTAATAGGCGAATAAAATCACTACCAAAAATGACAAATCTTAAACGACTTTTTTTTACGATACCCAAATAACGTGAACTGGGAACCCAAAGTTGAAGCTTCAAACGGCAATTTAAGGCATTTCTCGTGCAGCTAGGCTACCGGAAGTGGGGTTTATCGGATTCTCCAACTCATTGTGCATCTAATAGGCGAATAAAATCACTACCAAAAATGACAAATCTTAATCGACTTTTTTTTACGATACCCAAATAGCGTGAACTGGGAACCCAAACTTGAAGCTTCAAACGGCAATTTAAGGCATTTCTCTTGCAGCTAGGCTACCGGAAGTGGGGTTTATCAGATTCTCCAACTCATTGTGCATCTAATAGGCGAATAAAATCACTACCAAAAATGACAAATCTTAAACGACTTTTTTTTACGATACCCAAATAACGTGAACTGGGAACCCAAAGTTGAAGCTTCAAACGGCAATTTAAGGCATTTCTCGTGCAGCTAGGCTACCGGAAGTGGGGTTTATCGGATTCTCCAACTCATTGTGCATCTAATAGGCGAATAAAATCACTACCAAAAATGACAAATCTTAATCGACTTTTTTTTACGATACCCAAATAACGTGAACTGGGAACCCAAAGTTGAAGCTTCAAACGGCAATTTAAGGCATTTCTCTTGCAGCTAGGCTACCGGAAGTGGGGTTTATCAGATTCTCCAACTCATTGTGCATCTAATAGGCGAATAAAATCACTACCAAAAATGACAAATCTTAAACGACTTTTTTTTACGATACCCAAATAACGTGAACTGGGAACCCAAAGTTGAAGCTTCAAACGGCAATTTAAGGCATTTCTCGTGCAGCTAGGCTACCGGAAGTGGGGTTTATCGGATTCTCCAACTCATTGTGCATCTAATAGGCGAATAAAATCACTACCAAAAATGACAAATCTTAATCGACTTTTTTTTACGATACCCAAATAGCGTGAACTGGGAACCCAAACTTGAAGCTTCAAACGGCAATTTAAGGCATTTCTCTTGCAGCTAGACTACCGGAAGTGGGGTTTATCAGATTCTCCAACTCATTGTGCATCTAATAGGCGAATAAAATCACTACCAAAAATGACAAATCTTAAAAGACTTTTTTTTACGATACCCAAATAACGTGAACTGGGAACCCAAAGTTGAAGCTTCAAACGGCAATTTAAGGCATTTCTCGTGCAGCTAGGCTACCGGAAGTGGGGTTTATCGGATTCTCCAACTCATTGTGCATCTAATAGGCGAATAAAATCACTACCAAAAATGACAAATCTTAATCGACTTTTTTTTACGATACCCAAATAACGTGAACTGGGAACCCAAAGTTGAAGCTTCAAACGGCAATTTAAGGCATTTCTCGTGCAGCTAGGCTACCGGAAGTGGGGTTTATCAGATTCTCCAACTCATTGTGCATCTAATAGGCGAATAAAATCACTACCAAAAATGACAAATCTTAAACGACTTTTTTTTACGATACCCAAATAAAGTGAACTGGGAACCCAAAGTTGAAGCTTCAAACGGCAATTTAAGGCATTTCTCTTGCAGCCAGGCTACCGGAAGTGGGGTTTATCAGATTCTCCAACTCATTGTGCATCTAATAGGCGAATAAAATCACTACCAAAAATGACAAATCTTAAACGACTTTTTTTTACGATACCCAAATAACGTGAACTGGGAACCCAAAGTTGAAGCTTCAAACGGCAATTTAAGGCATTTCTCGTGCAGCTAGGCTACCGGAAGTGGGGTTTATCGGATTCTCCAACTCATTGTGCATCTAATAGGCGAATAAAATCACTACCAAAAATGACAAATCTTAATCGACTTTTTTTTACGATACCCAAATAACGTGAACTGGGAACCCAAAGTTGAAGCTTCAAACGGCAATTTAAGGCATTTCTCGTGCAGCTAGGCTACCGGAAGTGGGGTTTATCGGATTCTCCAACTCATTGTGCATCTAATAGGCGAATAAAATCACTACCAAAAATGACAAATCTTAATCGACTTTTTTTTACGATACCCAAATAAAGTGAACTGGGAACCCAAAGTTGAAGCTTCAAACGGCAATTTAAGGCATTTCTCTTGCAGCTAGACTACCGGAAGTGGGGTTTATCAGATTCTCCAACTCATTGTGCATCTAATAGGCGAATAAAATCACTACCAAAAATGACAAATCTTAAACGACTTTTTTTTACGATACCCAAATAACGTGAACTGGGAACCCAAAGTTGAAGCTTCAAACGGCAATTTAAGGCATTTCTCGTGCAGCTAGGCTACCGGAAGTGGGGTTTATCGGATTCTCCAACTCATTGTGCATCTAATAGGCGAATAAAATCACTACCAAAAATGACAAATCTTAATCGACTTTTTTTTACGATACCCAAATAACGTGAACTGGGAACCCAAAGTTGAAGCTTCAAACGGCAATTTAAGGCATTTCTCTTGCAGCTAGGCTACCGGAAGTGGGGTTTATCAGATTCTCCAACTCATTGTGCATCTAATAGGCGAATAAAATCACTACCAAAAATGACAAATCTTAAACGACTTTTTTTTACGATACCCAAATAACGTGAACTGGGAACCCAAAGTTGAAGCTTCAAACGGCAATTTAAGGCATTTCTCGTGCAGCTAGGCTACCGGAAGTGGGGTTTATCGGATTCTCCAACTCATTGTGCATCTAATAGGCGAATAAAATCACTACCAAAAATGACAAATCTTAATCGACTTTTTTTTACGATACCCAAATAGCGTGAACTGGGAACCCAAACTTGAAGCTTCAAACGGCAATTTAAGGCATTTCTCTTGCAGCTAGACTACCGGAAGTGGGGTTTATCAGATTCTCCAACTCATTGTGCATCTAATAGGCGAATAAAATCACTACCAAAAATGACAAATCTTAAACGACTTTTTTTTACGATACCCAAATAACGTGAACTGGGAACCCAAAGTTGAAGCTTCAAACGGCAATTTAAGGCATTTCTCGTGCAGCTAGGCTACCGGAAGTGGGGTTTATCGGATTCTCCAACTCATTGTGCATCTAATAGGCGAATAAAATCACTACCAAAAATGACAAATCTTAATCGACTTTTTTTTACGATACCCAAATAACGTGAACTGGGAACCCAAAGTTGAAGCTTCAAACGGCAATTTAAGGCATTTCTCTTGCAGCTAGGCTACCGGAAGTGGGGTTTATCAGATTCTCCAACTCATTGTGCATCTAATAGGCGAATAAAATCACTACCAAAAATGACAAATCTTAAACGACTTTTTTTTAAGATACCCAAATAACGTGAACTGGGAACCCAAAGTTGAAGCTTCAAACGGCAATTTAAGGCATTTCTCGTGCAGCTAGGCTACCGGAAGTGGGGTTTATCGGATTCTCCAACTCATTGTGCATCTAATAGGCGAATAAAATCACTACCAAAAATGACAAATCTTAATCGACTTTTTTTTACGATACCCAAATAGCGTGAACTGGGAACCCAAACTTGAAGCTTCAAACGGCAATTTAAGGCATTTCTCTTGCAGCTAGACTACCGGAAGTGGGGTTTATCAGATTCTCCAACTCATTGTGCATCTAATAGGCGAATAAAATCACTACCAAAAATGACAAATCTTAAACGACTTTTTTTTACGATACCCAAATAACGTGAACTGGGAACCCAAAGTTGAAGCTTCAAACGGCAATTTAAGGCATTTCTCGTGCAGCTAGGCTACCGGAAGTGGGGTTTATCGGATTCTCCAACTCATTGTGCATCTAATAGGCGAATAAAATCACTACCAAAAATGACAAATCTTAATCGACTTTTTTTTACGATACCCAAATAACGTGAACTGGGAACCCAAAGTTGAAGCTTCAAACGGCAATTTAAGGCATTTCTCTTGCAGCTAGACTACCGGAAGTGGGGTTTATCAGATTCTCCAACTCATTGTGCATCTAATAGGCGAATAAAATCACTACCAAAAATGACAAATCTTAAACGACTTTTTTTTACGATACCCAAATAACGTGAACTGGGAACCCAAAGTTGAAGCTTCAAACGGCAATTTAAGGCATTTCTCGTGCAGCTAGGCTACCGGAAGTGGGGTTTATCGGATTCTCCAACTCATTGTGCATCTAATAGGCGAATAAAATCACTACCAAAAATGACAAATCTTAATCGACTTTTTTTTACGATACCCAAATAACGTGAACTGGGAACCCAAAGTTGAAGCTTCAAACGGCAATTTAAGGCATTTCTCTTGCAGCTAGGCTACCGGAAGTGGGGTTTATCAGATTCTCCAACTCATTGTGCATCTAATAGGCGAATAAAATCACTACCAAAAATGACAAATCTTAAACGACTTTTTTTTACGATACCCAAATAACGTGAACTGGGAACCCAAAGTTGAAGCTTCAAACGGCAATTTAAGGCATTTCTCGTGCAGCTAGGCTACCGGAAGTGGGGTTTATCGGATTCTCCAACTCATTGTGCATCTAATAGGCGAATAAAATCACTACCAAAAATGACAAATCTTAATCGACTTTTTTTTACGATACCCAAATAGCGTGAACTGGGAACCCAAACTTGAAGCTTCAAACGGCAATTTAAGGCATTTCTCTTGCAGCTAGACTACCGGAAGTGGGGTTTATCAGATTCTCCAACTCATTGTGCATCTAATAGGCGAATAAAATCACTACCAAAAATGACAAATCTTAAACGACTTTTTTTTACGATACCCAAATAACGTGAACTGGGAACCCAAAGTTGAAGCTTCAAACGGCAATTTAAGGCATTTCTCTTGCAGCTAGACTACCGGAAGTGGGGTTTATCAGATTCTCCAACTCATTGTGCATCTAATAGGCGAATAAAATCACTACCAAAAATGACAAATCTTAAACGACTTTTTTTTACGATACCCAAATAACGTGAACTGGGAACCCAAAGTTGAAGCTTCAAACGGCAATTTAAGGCATTTCTCGTGCAGCTAGGCTACCGGAAGTGGGGTTTATCGGATTCTCCAACTCATTGTGCATCTAATAGGCGAATAAAATCACTACCAAAAATGACAAATCTTAATCGACTTTTTTTTACGATACCCAAATAACGTGAACTGGGAACCCAAAGTTGAAGCTTCAAACGGCAATTTAAGGCATTTCTCTTGCAGCTAGGCTACCGGAAGTGGGGTTTATCAGATTCTCCAACTCATTGTGCATCTAATAGGCGAATAAAATCACTACCAAAAATGACAAATCTTAAACGACTTTTTTTTACGATACCCAAATAACGTGAACTGGGAACCCAAAGTTGAAGCTTCAAACGGCAATTTAAGGCATTTCTCGTGCAGCTAGGCTACCGGAAGTGGGGTTAATCGGATTCTCCAACTCATTGTGCATCTAATAGGCGAATAAAATCACTACCAAAAATGACAAATCTTAATCGACTTTTTTTTACGATACCCAAATAGCGTGAACTGGGAACCCAAACTTGAAGCTTCAAACGGCAATTTAAGGCATTTCTCTTGCAGCTAGACTACCGGAAGTGGGGTTTATCAGATTCTCCAACTCATTGTGCATCTAATAGGCGAATAAAATCACTACCAAAAATGACAAATCTTAAACGACTTTTTTTTACGATACCCAAATAACGTGAACTGGGAACCCAAAGTTGAAGCTTCAAACGGCAATTTAAGGCATTTCTCGTGCAGCTAGGCTACCGGAAGTGGGGTTTATCGGATTCTCCAACTCATTGTGCATCTAATAGGCGAATAAAATCACTACCAAAAATGACAAATCTTAATCGACTTTTTTTTACGATACCCAAATAACGTGAACTGGGAACCCAAAGTTGAAGCTTCAAACGGCAATTTAAGGCATTTCTCTTGCAGCTAGGCTACCGGAAGTGGGGTTTATCAGATTCTCCAACTCATTGTGCATCTAATAGGCGAATAAAATCACTACCAAAAATGACAAATCTTAAACGACTTTTTTTTACAATACCCAAATAACGTGAACTGGGAACCCAAAGTTGAAGCTTCAAACGGCAATTTAAGGCATTTCTCGTGCAGCTAGGCTACCGGAAGTGGGGTTTATCGGATTCTCCAACTCATTGTGCATCTAATAGGCGAATAAAATCACTACCAAAAATGACAAATCTTAATCGACTTTTTTTTACGATACCCAAATAACGTGAACTGGGAACCCAAACTTGAAGCTTCAAACGGCAATTTAAGGCATTTCTCTTGCAGCTAGACTACCGGAAGTGGGGTTTATCAGATTCTCCAACTCATTGTGCATCTAATAGGCGAATAAAATCACTACCAAAAATGACAAATCTTAAACGACTTTTTTTTACGATACCCAAATAACGTGAACTGGGAACCCAAAGTTGAAGCTTCAAACGGCAATTTAAGGCATTTCTCGTGCAGCTAGGCTACCGGAAGTGGGGTTTATCGGATTCTCCAACTCATTGTGCATCTAATAGGCGAATAAAATCACTACCAAAAATGACAAATCTTAATCGACTTTTTTTTACGATACCCAAATAACGTGAACTGGGAACCCAAAGTTGAAGCTTCAAACGGCAATTTAAGGCATTTCTCTTGCAGCTAGGCTACCGGAAGTGGGGTTTATCAGATTCTCCAACTCATTGTGCATCTAATAGGCGAATAAAATCACTACCAAAAATGACAAATCTTAAACGACTTTTTTTTACGATACCCAAATAACGTGAACTGGGAACCCAAAGTTGAAGCTTCAAACGGCAATTTAAGGCATTTCTCGTGCAGCTAGGCTACCGGAAGTGGGGTTTATCGGATTCTCCAACTCATTGTGCATCTAATAGGCGAATAAAATCACTACCAAAAATGACAAATCTTAATCGACTTTTTTTTACGATACCCAAATAGCGTGAACTGGGAACCCAAACTTGAAGCTTCAAACGGCAATTTAAGGCATTTCTCTTGCAGCTAGGCTACCGGAAGTGGGGTTTATCGGATTCTCCAACTCATTGTGCATCTAATAGGCGAATAAAATCACTACCAAAAATGACAAATCTTAATCGACTTTTTTTTACGATACCCAAATAACGTGAACTGGGAACCCAAAGTTGAAGCTTCAAACGGCAATTTAAGGCATTTCTCTTGCAGCTAGGCTACCGGAAGTGGGGTTTATCAGATTCTCCAACTCATTGTGCATCTAATAGGCGAATAAAATCACTACCAAAAATGACAAATCTTAAACGACTTTTTTTTACGATACCCAAATAACGTGAACTGGGAACCCAAAGTTGAAGCTTCAAACGGCAATTTAAGGCATTTCTCGTGCAGCTAGGCTACCGGAAGTGGGGTTTATCGGATTCTCCAACTCATTGTGCATCTAATAGGCGAATAAAATCACTACCAAAAATGACAAATCTTAATCGACTTTTTTTTACGATACCCAAATAGCGTGAACTGGGAACCCAAACTTGAAGCTTCAAACGGCAATTTAAGGCATTTCTCTTGCAGCTAGACTACCGGAAGTGGGGTTTATCAGATTCTCCAACTCATTGTGCATCTAATAGGCGAATAAAATCACTACCAAAAATGACAATTCTTAAACGACTTTTTTTTACGATACCCAAATAACGTGAACTGGGAACCCAAAGTTGAAGCTTCAAACGGCAATTTAAGGCATTTCTCGTGCAGCTAGGCTACCGGAAGTGGGGTTTATCGGATTCTCCAACTCATTGTCCATCTAATAGGCGAATAAAATCACTACCAAAAATGACAAATCTTAATCGACTTTTTTTTACGATACCCAAATAACGTGAACTGGGAACCCAAAGTTGAAGCTTCAAACGGCAATTTAAGGCATTTCTCTTGCAGCTAGGCTACCGGAAGTGGGGTTTATCAGATTCTCCAACTCATTGTGCATCTAATAGGCGAATAAAATCACTACCAAAAATGACAAATCTTAAACGACTTTTTTTTACGATACCCAAATAACGTGAACTGGGAACCCAAAGTTGAAGCTTCAAACGGCAATTTAAGGCATTTCTCGTGCAGCTAGGCTACCGGAAGTGGGGTTTATCGGATTCTCCAACTCATTGTGCATCTAATAGGCGAATAAAATCACTACCAAAAATGACAAATCTTAATCGACTTTTTTTTACGATACCCAAATAACGTGAACTGGGAACCCAAACTTGAAGCTTCAAACGGCAATTTAAGGCATTTCTCTTGCAGCTAGGCTACCGGAAGTGGGGTTTATCAGATTCTCCAACTCATTGTGCATCTAATAGGCGAATAAAATCACTACCAAAAATGACAAATCTTAAACGACTTTTTTTTACGATACCCAAATAACGTGAACTTGGAACCCAAAGTTGAAGCTTCAAACGGCAATTTAAGGCATTTCTCGTGCAGCTAGGCTACCGGAAGTGGGGTTTATCGGATTCTCCAACTCATTGTGCATCTAATAGGCGAATAAAATCACTACCAAAAATGACAAATCTTAATCGACTTTTTTTTACGATACCCAAATAAAGTGAACTGGGAACCCAAAGTTGAAGCTTCAAACGGCAATTTAAGGCATTTCTCTTGCAGCTAGGCTACCGGAAGTGGGGTTTATCAGATTCTCCAACTCATTGTGCATCTAATAGGCGAATAAAATCACTACCAAAAATGACAAATCTTAAACGACTTTTTTTTACGATACCCAAATAACGTGAACTGGGAACCCAAAGTTGAAGCTTCAAACGGCAATTTAAGGCATTTCTCGTGCAGCTAGGCTACCGGAAGTGGGGTTTATCGGATTCTCCAACTCATTGTGCATCTAATAGGCGAATAAAATCACTACCAAAAATGACAAATCTTAATCGACTTTTTTTTACGATACCCAAATAACGTGAACTGGGAACCCAAAGTTGAAGCTTCAAACGGCAATTTAAGGCATTTCTCTTGCAGCTAGGCTACCGGAAGTGGGGTTTATCAGATTCTCCAACTCATTGTGCATCTAATAGGCGAATAAAATCACTACCAAAAATGACAAATCTTAAACGACTTTTTTTTACGATACCCAAATAACGTGAACTGGGAACCCAAAGTTGAAGCTTCAAACGGCAATTTAAGGCATTTCTCGTGCAGCTAGGCTACCGGAAGTGGGGTTTATCGGATTCTCCAACTCATTGTGCATCTAATAGGCGAATAAAATCACTACCAAAAATGACAAATCTTAATCGACTTTTTTTTACGATACCCAAATAACGTGAAATGGGAACCCAAACTTGAAGCTTCAAACGGCAATTTAAGGCATTTCTCTTGCAGCTAGGCTACCGGAAGTGGGGTTTATCAGATTCTCCAACTCATTGTGCATCTAATAGGCGAATAAAATCACTACCAAAAATGACAAATCTTAAACGACTTTTTTTTACGATACCCAAATAACGTGAACTGGGAACCCAAAGTTGAAGCTTCAAACGGCAATTTAAGGCATTTCTCGTGCAGCTAGGCTACCGGAAGTGGGGTTCATCGGATTCTCCAACTCATTGTGCATCTAATAGGCGAATAAAATCACTACCAAAAATGACAAATCTTAATCGACTTTTTTTTACGATACCCAAATAGCGTGAACTGGGAACCCAAACTTGAAGCTTCAAACGGCAATTTAAGGCATTTCTCTTGCAGCTAGACTACCGGAAGTGGGGTTTATCAGATTCTCCAACTCATTGTGCATCTAATAGGCGAATAAAATCACTACCAAAAATGACAAATCTTAAACGACTTTTTTTTACGATACCCAAATAACGTGAACTGGGAACCCAAAGTTGAAGCTTCAAACGGCAATTTAAGGCATTTCTCGTGCAGCTAGGCTACCGGAAGTGGGGTTTATCGGATTCTCCAACTCATTGTGCATCTAATAGGCGAATAAAATCACTACCAAAATGACAAATCTTAATCGACTTTTTTTTACGATACCCAAATAACGTGAACTGGGAACCCAAAGTTGAAGCTTCAAACGGCAATTTAAGGCATTTCTCTTGCAGCTAGGCTACCGGAAGTGGGGTTTATCAGATTCTCCAACTCATTGTGCATCTAATAGGCGAATAAAATCACTACCAAAAATGACAAATCTTAAACGACTTTTTTTTACGATACCCAAATAACGTGAACTGGGAACCCAAAGTTGAAGCTTCAAACGGCAATTTAAGGCATTTCTCGTGCAGCTAGGCTACCGGAAGTGGGGTTTATCGGATTCTCCAACTCATTGTGCATCTAATAGGCGAATAAAATCACTACCAAAAATGACAAATCTTAA
The DNA here is from genome assembly GCA_963932145.1 of Acanthosepion lycidas. Lineage (NCBI taxonomy): Eukaryota > Metazoa > Mollusca > Cephalopoda > Sepiida > Sepiidae > Acanthosepion > Acanthosepion lycidas. Next base: position 52,603 of record CAWVQA010001209.1, on the reverse strand, counting down.
TCGACTTTTTTTTACGATACCCAAATAACGTGAACTGGGAACCCAAAGTTGAAGCTTCAAACGGCAATTTAAGGCATTTCTCTTGCAGCTAGGCTACCGGAAGTGGGGTTTATCAGATTCTCCAACTCATTGTGCATCTAATAGGCGAATAAAATCACTACCAAAAATGACAAATCTTAAACGACTTTTTTTTACGATACCCAAATAACGTGAACTGGGAACCCAAAGTTGAAGCTTCAAACGGCAATTTAAGGCATTTCTCGTGCAGCTAGGCTACCGGAAGTGGGGTTTATCGGATTCTCCAACTCATTGTGCATCTAATAGGCGAATAAAATCACTACCAAATATGACAAATCTTAATCGACTTTTTTTTACGATACCCAAATAGCGTGAACTGGGAACCCAAACTTGAAGCTTCAAACGGCAATTTAAGGCATTTCTCTTGCAGCTAGACTACCGGAAGTGGGGTTTATCAGATTCTCCAACTCATTGTGCATCTAATAGGCGAATAAAATCACTACCAAAAATGACAAATCTTAAACGACTTTTTTTTACGATACCCAAATAACGTGAACTGGGAACCCAAAGTTGAAGCTTCAAACGGCAATTTAAGGCATTTCTCGTGCAGCTAGGCTACCGGAAGTGGGGTTTATCGGATTCTCCAACTCATTGTGCATCTAATAGGCGAATAAAATCACTACCAAAAATGACAAATCTTAATCGACTTTTTTTTACGATACCCAAATAGCGTGAACTGGGAACCCAAAGTTGAAGCTTCAAACGGCAATTTAAGGCATTTCTCTTGCAGCTAGGCTACCGGAAGTGGGGTTTATCAGATTCTCCAACTCATTGTGCATCTAATAGGCGAATAAAATCACTACCAAAAATGACAAATCTTAAACGACTTTTTTTTACGATACCCAAATAACGTGAACTGGGAACCCAAAGTTGAAGCTTCAAACGGCAATTTAAGGCATTTCTCGTGCAGCTAGGCTACCGGAAGTGGGGTTTATCGGATTCTCCAACTCATTGTGCATCTAATAGGCGAATAAAATCACTACCAAAAATGACAAATCTTAATCGACTTTTTTTTACGATACCCAAATAACGTGAACTGGGAACCCAAAGTTGAAGCTTCAAACGGCAATTTAAGGCATTTCTCTTGCAGCTAGGCTACCGGAAGTGGGGTTTATCAGATTCTCCAACTCATTGTGCATCTAATAGGCGAATAAAATCACTACCAAAAATGACAAATCTTAAACGACTTTTTTTTACGATACCCAAATAACGTGAACTGGGAACCCAAAGTTGAAGCTTCAAACGGCAATTTAAGGCATTTCTCGTGCAGCTAGGCTACCGGAAGTGGGGTTTATCGGATTCTCCAACTCATTGTGCATCTAATAGGCGAATAAAATCACTACCAAAAATGACAAATCTTAATCGACTTTTTTTTACGATACCCAAATAGCGTGAACTGGGAACCCAAACTTGAAGCTTCAAACGGCAATTTAAGGCATTTCTCTTGCAGCTAGACTACCGGAAGTGGGGTTTATCAGATTCTCCAACTCATTGTGCATCTAATAGGCGAATAAAATCACTACCAAAAATGACAAATCTTAAACGACTTTTTTTTACGATACCCAAATAACGTGAACTGGGAACCCAAAGTTGAAGCTTCAAACGGCAATTTAAGGCATTTCTCGTGCAGCTAGGCTACCGGAAGTGGAGTTTATCGGATTCTCCAACTCATTGTGCATCTAATAGGCGAATAAAATCACTACCAAAAATGACAAATCTTAATCGACTTTTTTTTACGATACCCAAATAACGTGAACTGGGAACCCAAAGTTGAAGCTTCAAACGGCAATTTAAGGCATTTCTCTTGCAGCTAGGCTACCGGAAGTGGGGTTTATCAGATTCTCCAACTCATTGTGCATCTAATAGGCGAATAAAATCACTACCAAAAATGACAAATCTTAAACGACTTTTTTTTACGATACCCAAATATCGTGAACTGGGAACCCAAACTTGAAGCTTCAAACGGCAATTTAAGGCATTTCTCTTGCAGCTAGACTACCGGAAGTGGGGTTTATCAGATTCTCCAACTCATTGTGCATCTAATAGGCGAATAAAATCACTACCAAAAATGACAAATCTTAAACGACTTTTTTTTACGATACCCAAATAACGTGAACTGGGAACCCAAAGTTGAAGCGTCAAACGGCAATTTAAGGCATTTCTCGTGCAGCTAGGCTACCGGAAGTGGGGTTTATCGGATTCTCCAACTCATTGTGCATCTAATAGGCGAATAAAATCACTACCAAAAATGACAAATCTTAATCGACTTTTTTTTACGATACCCAAATAACGTGAACTGGGAACCCAAAGTTGAAGCTTCAAACGGCAATTTAAGGCATTTCTCTTGCAGCTAGGCTACCGGAAGTGGGGTTTATCAGATTCTCCAACTCATTGTGCATCTAATAGGCGAATAAAATCACTACCAAAAATGACAAATCTTAAACGACTTTTTTTTACGATACCCAAATAACGTGAACTGGGAACCCAAAGTTGAAGCTTCAAACGGCAATTTAAGGCATTTCTCGTGCAGCTAGGCTACCGGAAGTGGGGTTTATCGGATTCTCCAACTCATTGTGCATCTAATAGGCGAATAAAATCACTACCAAAAATGACAAATCTTAATCGACTTTTTTTTACGATACCCAAATAACGTGAACTGGGAACCCAAAGTTGAAGCTTCAAACGGCAATTTAAGGCATTTCTCTTGCAGCTAGGCTACCGGAAGTGGGGTTTATCAGATTCTCCAACTCATTGTGCATCTAATAGGCGAATAAAATCACTACCAAAAATGACAAATCTTAAACGACTTTTTTTTACGATACCCAAATAACGTGAACTGGGAACCCAAAGTTGAAGCTTCAAACGGCAATTTAAGGCATTTCTCGTGCAGCTAGGCTACCGGAAGTGGGGTTTATCGGATTCTCCAACTCATTGTGCATCTAATAGGCGAATAAAATCACTACCAAAAATGACAAATCTTAATCGACTTTTTTTTACGATACCCAAATAACGTGAAATGGGAACCCAAACTTGAAGCTTCAAACGGCAATTTAAGGCATTTCTCTTGCAGCTAGGCTACCGGAAGTGGGGTTTATCAGATTCTCCAACTCATTGTGCATCTAATAGGCGAATAAAATCACTACCAAAAATGACAAATCTTAAACGACTTTTTTTTACGATACCCAAATAACGTGAACTGGGAACCCAAAGTTGAAGCTTCAAACGGCAATTTAAGGCATTTCTCGTGCAGCTAGGCTACCGGAAGTGGGGTTCATCGGATTCTCCAACTCATTGTGCATCTAATAGGCGAATAAAATCACTACCAAAAATGACAAATCTTAATCGACTTTTTTTTACGATACCCAAATAGCGTGAACTGGGAACCCAAACTTGAAGCTTCAAACGGCAATTTAAGGCATTTCTCTTGCAGCTAGACTACCGGAAGTGGGGTTTATCAGATTCTCCAACTCATTGTGCATCTAATAGGCGAATAAAATCACTACCAAAAATGACAAATCTTAAACGACTTTTTTTTACGATACCCAAATAACGTGAACTGGGAACCCAAAGTTGAAGCTTCAAACGGCAATTTAAGGCATTTCTCGTGCAGCTAGGCTACCGGAAGTGGGGTTTATCGGATTCTCCAACTCATTGTGCATCTAATAGGCGAATAAAATCACTACCAAAATGACAAATCTTAATCGACTTTTTTTTACGATACCCAAATAACGTGAACTGGGAACCCAAAGTTGAAGCTTCAAACGGCAATTTAAGGCATTTCTCTTGCAGCTAGGCTACCGGAAGTGGGGTTTATCAGATTCTCCAACTCATTGTGCATCTAATAGGCGAATAAAATCACTACCAAAAATGACAAATCTTAAACGACTTTTTTTTACGATACCCAAATAACGTGAACTGGGAACCCAAAGTTGAAGCTTCAAACGGCAATTTAAGGCATTTCTCGTGCAGCTAGGCTACCGGAAGTGGGGTTTATCGGATTCTCCAACTCATTGTGCATCTAATAGGCGAATAAAATCACTACCAAAAATGACAAATCTTAATCGACTTTTTTTTACGATACCCAAATAACGTGAACTGGGAACCCAAAGTTGAAGCTTCAAACGGCAATTTAAGGCATTTCTCTTGCAGCTAGGCTACCGGAAGTGGGGTTTATCAGATTCTCCAACTCATTGTGCATCTAATAGGCGAATAAAATCACTACCAAAAATGACAAATCTTAAACGACTTTTTTTTACGATACCCAAATAACGTGAACTGGGAACCCAAAGTTGAAGCTTCAAACGGCAATTTAAGGCATTTCTCGTGCAGCTAGGCTACCGGAAGTGGGGTTTATCGGATTCTCCAACTCATTGTGCATCTAATAGGCGAATAAAATCACTACCAAATATGACAAATCTTAATCGACTTTTTTTTACGATACCCAAATAGCGTGAACTGGGAACCCAAACTTGAAGCTTCAAACGGCAATTTAAGGCATTTCTCTTGCAGCTAGACTACCGGAAGTGGGGTTTATCAGATTCTCCAACTCATTGTGCATCTAATAGGCGAATAAAATCACTACCAAAAATGACAAATCTTAAACGACTTTTTTTTACGATACCCAAATAACGTGAACTGGGAACCCAAAGTTGAAGCTTCAAACGGCAATTTAAGGCATTTCTCGTGCAGCTAGGCTACCGGAAGTGGGGTTTATCGGATTCTCCAACTCATTGTGCATCTAATAGGCGAATAAAATCACTACCAAAAATGACAAATCTTAATCGACTTTTTTTTACGATACCCAAATAGCGTGAACTGGGAACCCAAAGTTGAAGCTTCAAACGGCAATTTAAGGCATTTCTCTTGCAGCTAGGCTACCGGAAGTGGGGTTTATCAGATTCTCCAACTCATTGTGCATCTAATAGGCGAATAAAATCACTACCAAAAATGACAAATCTTAAACGACTTTTTTTTACGATACCCAAATAACGTGAACTGGGAACCCAAAGTTGAAGCTTCAAACGGCAATTTAAGGCATTTCTCGTGCAGCTAGGCTACCGGAAGTGGGGTTTATCGGATTCTCCAACTCATTGTGCATCTAATAGGCGAATAAAATCACTACCAAAAATGACAAATCTTAATCGACTTTTTTTTACGATACCCAAATAACGTGAACTGGGAACCCAAAGTTGAAGCTTCAAACGGCAATTTAAGGCATTTCTCTTGCAGCTAGGCTACCGGAAGTGGGGTTTATCAGATTCTCCAACTCATTGTGCATCTAATAGGCGAATAAAATCACTACCAAAAATGACAAATCTTAAACGACTTTTTTTTACGATACCCAAATAACGTGAACTGGGAACCCAAAGTTGAAGCTTCAAACGGCAATTTAAGGCATTTCTCGTGCAGCTAGGCTACCGGAAGTGGGGTTTATCGGATTCTCCAACTCATTGTGCATCTAATAGGCGAATAAAATCACTACCAAAAATGACAAATCTTAATCGACTTTTTTTTACGATACCCAAATAGCGTGAACTGGGAACCCAAACTTGAAGCTTCAAACGGCAATTTAAGGCATTTCTCTTGCAGCTAGACTACCGGAAGTGGGGTTTATCAGATTCTCCAACTCATTGTGCATCTAATAGGCGAATAAAATCACTACCAAAAATGACAAATCTTAAACGACTTTTTTTTACGATACCCAAATAACGTGAACTGGGAACCCAAAGTTGAAGCTTCAAACGGCAATTTAAGGCATTTCTCGTGCAGCTAGGCTACCGGAAGTGGAGTTTATCGGATTCTCCAACTCATTGTGCATCTAATAGGCGAATAAAATCACTACCAAAAATGACAAATCTTAATCGACTTTTTTTTACGATACCCAAATAACGTGAACTGGGAACCCAAAGTTGAAGCTTCAAACGGCAATTTAAGGCATTTCTCTTGCAGCTAGGCTACCGGAAGTGGGGTTTATCAGATTCTCCAACTCATTGTGCATCTAATAGGCGAATAAAATCACTACCAAAAATGACAAATCTTAAACGACTTTTTTTTACGATACCCAAATATCGTGAACTGGGAACCCAAACTTGAAGCTTCAAACGGCAATTTAAGGCATTTCTCTTGCAGCTAGACTACCGGAAGTGGGGTTTATCAGATTCTCCAACTCATTGTGCATCTAATAGGCGAATAAAATCACTACCAAAAATGACAAATCTTAAACGACTTTTTTTTACGATACCCAAATAACGTGAACTGGGAACCCAAAGTTGAAGCGTCAAACGGCAATTTAAGGCATTTCTCGTGCAGCTAGGCTACCGGAAGTGGGGTTTATCGGATTCTCCAACTCATTGTGCATCTAATAGGCGAATAAAATCACTACCAAAAATGACAAATCTTAATCGACTTTTTTTTACGATACCCAAATAACGTGAACTGGGAACCCAAAGTTGAAGCTTCAAACGGCAATTTAAGGCATTTCTCTTGCAGCTAGGCTACCGGAAGTGGGGTTTATCAGATTCTCCAACTCATTGTGCATCTAATAGGCGAATAAAATCACTACCAAAAATGACAAATCTTAAACGACTTTTTTTTACGATACCCAAATAACGTGAACTGGGAACCCAAAGTTGAAGCTTCAAACGGCAATTTAAGGCATTTCTCGTGCAGCTAGGCTACCGGAAGTGGGGTTTATCGGATTCTCCAACTCATTGTGCATCTAATAGGCGAATAAAATCACTACCAAAAATGACAAATCTTAATCGACTTTTTTTTACGATACCCAAATAGCGTGAACTGGGAACCCAAACTTGAAGCTTCAAACGGCAATTTAAGGCATTTCTCTTGCAGCTAGACTACCGGAATTGGGGTTTATCAGATTCTCCAACTCATTGTGCATCTAATAGGCGAATAAAATCACTACCAAAAATGACAAATCTTAAACGACTTTTTTTTACGATACCCAAATAACGTGAACTGGGAACCCAAAGTTGAAGCTTCAAACGGCAATTTAAGGCATTTCTCGTGCAGCTAGGCTACCGGAAGTGGGGTTTATCGGATTCTCCAACTCATTGTGCATCTAATAGGCGAATAAAATCACTACCAAAAATGACAAATCTTAATCGACTTTTTTTTACGATACCCAAATAACGTGAACTGGGAACCCAAAGTTGAAGCTTCAAACGGCAATTTAAGGCATTTCTCTTGCAGCTAGGCTACCGGAAGTGGGGTTTATCAGATTCTCCAACTCATTGTGCATCTAATAGGCGAATAAAATCACTACCAAAAATGACAAATCTTAAACGACTTTTTTTTACGATACCCAAATAACGTGAACTGGGAACCCAAAGGTGAAGCTTCAAACGGCAATTTAAGGCATTTCTCGTGCAGCTAGGCTACCGGAAGTGGGGTTTATCGGATTCTCCAACTCATTGTGCATCTAATAGGCGAATAAAATCACTACCAAAAATGACAAATCTTAATCGACTTTTTTTTACGATACCCAAATAACGTGAACTGGGAACCCAAAGTTGAAGCTTCAAACGGCAATTTAAGGCATTTCTCTTGCAGCTAGGCTACCGGAAGTGGGGTTTATCAGATTCTCCAACTCATTGTGCATCTAATAGGCGAATAAAATCACTACCAAAAATGACAAATCTTAAACGACTTTTTTTTACGATACCCAAATAACGTGAACTGGGAACCCAAAGTTGAAGCTTCAAACGGCAATTTAAGGCATTTCTCGTGCAGCTAGGCTACCGGAAGTGGGGTTTATCGGATTCTCCAACTCATTGTGCATCTAATAGGCGAATAAAATCACTACCAAAAATGACAAATCTTAAACGACTTTTTTTTACGATACCCAAATAACGTGAACTGGGAACCCAAAGTTGAAGCTTCAAACGGCAATTTAAGGCATTTCTCGTGCAGCTAGGCTACCGGAAGTGGGGTTTATCGGATTCTCCAACTCATTGTGCATCTAATAGGCGAATAAAATCACTACCAAAAATGACAAATCTTAATCGACTTTTTTTTACGATACCCAAATAACGTGAACTGGGAACCCAAAGTTGAAGCTTCAAACGGCAATTTAAGGCATTTCTCTTGCAGCTAGGCTACCGGAAGTGGGGTTTATCAGATTCTCCAACTCATTGTGCATCTAATAGGCGAATAAAATCACTACCAAAAATGACAAATCTTAAACGACTTTTTTTTACGATACCCAAATAACGTGAACTGGGAACCCAAAGTTGAAGCTTCAAACGGCAATTTAAGGCATTTCCCGTGCAGCTAGGCTACCGGAAGTGGGGTTTATCGGATTCTCCAACTCATTGTGCATCTAATAGGCGAATAAAATCACTACCAAAAATGACAAATCTTAAACGACTTTTTTTTACGATACCCAAATAACGTAAACTGGGAACCCAAAGTTGAAGCTTCAAACGGCAATTTAAGGCATTTCTCGTGCAGCTAGGCTACCGGAAGTGGGGTTTATCGGATTCTCCAACTCATTGTGCATCTAATAGGCGAATAAAATCACTACCAAAAATGACAAATCTTAATCGACTTTTTTTTACGATACCCAAATAACGTGAACTGGGAACCCAAAGTTGAAGCTTCAAACGGCAATTTAAGGCATTTCTCGTGCAGCTAGGCTACCGGAAGTGGGGTTTATCGGATTCTCCAACTCATTGTGCATCTAATAGGCGAATAAAATCACTACCAAAAATGACAAATCTTAATCGACTTTTTTTTACGATACCCAAATAACGTGAACTGGGAACCCAAAGTTGAAGCTTCAAACGGCAATTTAAGGCATTTCTCTTGCAGCTAGGCTACCGGAAGTGGGGTTTATCAGATTCTCCAACTCATTGTGCATCTAATAGGCGAATAAAATCACTACCAAAAATGACAAATCTTAAACGACTTTTTTTTACGATACCCAAATAACGTGAACTGGGAACCCAAAGGTGAAGCTTCAAACGGCAATTTAAGGCATTTCTCGTGCAGCTAGGCTACCGGAAGTGGGGTTTATCGGATTCTCCAACTCATTGTGCATCTAATAGGCGAATAAAATCACTACCAAAAATGACAAATCTTAATCGACTTTTTTTTACGATACCCAAATAACGTGAACTGGGAACCCAAAGTTGAAGCTTCAAACGGCAATTTAAGGCATTTCTCTTGCAGCTAGGCTACCGGAAGTGGGGTTTATCAGATTCTCCAACTCATTGTGCATCTAATAGGCGAATAAAATCACTACCAAAAATGACAAATCTTAAACGACTTTTTTTTACGATACCCAAATAACGTGAACTGGGAATCCAAAGTTGAAGCTTCAAACGGCAATTTAAGGCATTTCTCGTGCAGCTAGGCTACCGGAAGTGGGGTTTATCGGATTCTCCAACTCATTGTGCATCTAATAGGCGAATAAAATCACTACCAAAAATGACAAATCTTAATCGACTTTTTTTTACGATACCCAAATAGCGTGAACTGGGAACCCAAACTTGAAGCTTCAAACGGCAATTTAAGGCATTTCTCTTGCAGCTAGACTACCGGAAGTGGGGTTTATCAGATTCTCCAACTCATTGTGCATCTAATAGGCGAATAAAATCACTACCAAAAATGACAAATCTTAAACGACTTTTTTTTACGATACCCAAATAACGTGAACTGGGAACCCAAAGTTGAAGCTTCAAACGGCAATTTAAGGCATTTCTCGTGCAGCTAGGCTACCGGAAGTGGGGTTTATCGGATTCTCCAACTCATTGTGCATCTAATAGGCGAATAAAATCACTACCAAAAATGACAAATCTTAATCGACTTTTTTTTACGATACCCAAATAACGTGAACTGGGAACCCAAAGTTGAAGCTTCAAACGGCAATTTAAGGCATTTCTCTTGCAGCTAGGCTACCGGAAGTGGGGTTTATCAGATTCTCCAACTCATTGTGCATCTAATAGGCGAATAAAATCACTACCAAAAATGACAAATCTTAAACGACTTTTTTTTACGATACCCAAATAACGTGAACTGGGAACCCAAAGTTGAAGCTTCAAACGGCAATTTAAGGCATTTCTCGTGCAGCTAGGCTACCGGAAGTGGGGTTTATCGGATTCTCCAACTCATTGTGCATCTAATAGGCGAATAAAATCACTACCAAAAATGACAAATCTTAAACGACTTTTTTTTACGATACCCAAATAACGTGAACTGGGAACCCGAAGTTGAAGCTTCAAACGGCAATTTAAGGCATTTCTCGTGCAGCTAGGCTACCGGAAGTGGGGTTTATCGGATTCTCCAACTCATTGTGCATCTAATAGGCGAATAAAATCACTACCAAAAATGACAAATCTTAATCGACTTTTTTTTACGATACCCAAATAACGTGAACTGGGAACCCAAAGTTGAAGCTTCAAACGGCAATTTAAGGCATTTCTCTTGCAGCTAGGCTACCGGAAGTGGGGTTTATCAGATTCTCCAACTCATTGTGCATCTAATAGGCGAATAAAATCACTACCAAAAATGACAAATCTTAAACGACTTTTTTTTACGATACCCAAATAACGTGAACTGGGAACCCAAAGTTGAAGCTTCAAACGGCAATTTAAGGCATTTCTCGTGCAGCTAGGCTACCGGAAGTGGGGTTTATCGGATTCTCCAACTCATTGTGCATCTAATAGGCGAATAAAATCACTACCAAAAATGACAAATCTTAATCGACTTTTTTTTACGATACCCAAATAACGTGAACTGGGAACCCAAAGTTGAAGCTTCAAACGGCAATTTAAGGCATTTCTCTTGCAGCTAGGCTACCGGAAGTGGGGTTTATCAGATTCTCCAACTCATTGTGCATCTAATAGGCGAATAAAATCACTACCAAAAATGACAAATCTTAAACGACTTTTTTTTACGATACCCAAATAACGTGAACTGGGAACCCAAAGTTGAAGCTTCAAACGGCAATTTAAGGCATTTCTCGTGCAGCTAGGCTACCGGAAGTGGGGTTTATCGGATTCTCCAACTCATTGTGCATCTAATAGGCGAATAAAATCACTACCAAAAATGACAAATCTTAATCGACTTTTTTTTACGATACCCAAATAACGTGAACTGGGAACCCAAAGTTGAAGCTTCAAACGGCAATTTAAGGCATTTCTCTTGCAGCTAGGCTACCGGAAGTGGGGTTTATCAGATTCTCCAACTCATTGTGCATCTAATAGGCGAATAAAATCACTACCAAAAATGACAAATCTTAAACGACTTTTTTTTACGATACCCAAATAACGTGAACTGGGAACCCAAAGTTGAAGCTTCAAACGGCAATTTAAGGCATTTCTCGTGCAGCTAGGCTACCGGAAGTGGGGTTTATCGGATTCTCCAACTCATTGTGCATCTAATAGGCGAATAAAATCACTACCAAAAATGACAAATCTTAATCGACTTTTTTTACGATACCCAAATAACGTGAACTGGGAACCCAAAGTTGAAGCTTCAAACGGCAATTTAAGGCATTTCTCTTGCAGCTAGGCTACCGGAAGTGGGGTTTATCAGATTCTCCAACTCATTGTGCATCTAATAGGCGAATAAAATCACTACCAAAAATGACAAATCTTAAACGACTTTTTTTTACGATACCCAAATAACGTGAACTGGGAACCCAAAGTTGAAGCTTCAAACGGCAATTTAAGGCATTTCTCGTGCAGCTAGGCTACCGGAAGTGGGGTTTATCGGATTCTCCAACTCATTGTGCATCTAATAGGCGAATAAAATCACTACCAAAAATGACAAATCTTAATCGACTTTTTTTTACGATACCCAAATAGCGTGAACTGGGAACCCAAACTTGAAGCTTCAAACGGCAATTTAAGGCATTTCTCTTGCAGCTAGACTACCGGAAGTGGGGTTTATCAGATTCTCCAACTCATTGTGCATCTAATAGGCGAATAAAATCACTACCAAAAATGACAAATCTTAAACGACTTTTTTTTACGATACCCAAATAACGTGAACTGGGAACCCAAAGTTGAAGCTTCAAACGGCAATTTAAGGCATTTCTCGTGCAGCTAGGCTACCGGAAGTGGGGTTTATCAGATTCTCCAACTCATTGTGCATCTAATAGGCGAATAAAATCACTACCAAAAATGACAAATCTTAATCGACTTTTTTTTACGATACCCAAATAGCGTGAACTGGGAACCCAAACTTGAAGCTTCAAACGGCAATTTAAGGCATTTCTCTTGCAGCTAGACTACCGGAAGTGGGGTTTATCAGATTCTCCAACTCATTGTGCATCTAATAGGCGAATAAAATCACTACCAAAAATGACAAATCTTAATCGACTTTTTTTTACGATACCCAAATAGCGTGAACTGGGAACCCAAACTTGAAGCTTCAAACGGCAATTTAAGGCATTTCTCTTGCAGCTAGACTACTGGAAGTGGGGTTTATCAGATTCTCCAACTCATTGTGCATCTAATAGGCGAATAAAATCACTACCAAAAATGACAAATCTTAAACGACTTTTTTTTACGATACCCAAATAACGTGAACTGGGAACCCAAAGTTGAAGCTTCAAACGGCAATTTAAGGCATTTCTCGTGCAGCTAGGCTACCGGAAGTGGGGTTTATCGGATTCTCCAACTCATTGTGCATCTAATAGGCGAATAAAATCACTACCAAAAATGACAAATCTTAATCGACTTTTTTTTACGATACCCAAATAGCGTGAACTGGGAACCCAAACTTGAAGCTTCAAACGGCAATTTAAGGCATTTCTCTTGCAGCTAGACTACCGGAAGTGGGGTTTATCAGATTCTCCAACTCATTGTGCATCTAATAGGCGAATAAAATCACTACCAAAAATGACAAATCTTAATCGACTTTTTTTTACGATACCCAAATAGCGTGAACTGGGAACCCAAACTTGAAGCTTCAAACGGCAATTTAAGGCATTTCTCTTGCAGCTAGACTACCGGAAGTGGGGTTTATCAGATTCTCCAACTCATTGTGCATCTAATAGGCGAATAAAATCACTACCAAAAATGACAAATCTTAAACGACTTTTTTTTACGATACCCAAATAGCGTGAACTGGGAACCCAAAGTTGAAGATTCAAACGGCAATTTAAGGCATTTCTCGTGCAGCTAGACTACCGGAAGTGGGGTTTATCAGATTCTCCAACTCATTGTGCATCTAATAGGCGAATAAAATCACTACCAAAAATGACAAATCTTAAACGACTTTTTTTTACGATACCCAAATAACGTGAACTGGGAACCCAAAGTTGAAGCTTCAAACGGCAATTTAAGGCATTTCTCGTGCAGCTAGGCTACCGGAAGTGGGGTTTATCGGATTCTCCAACTCATTGTGCATCTAATAGGCGAATAAAATCACTACCAAAAATGACAAATCTTAATCGACTTTTTTTTACGATACCCAAATAACGTGAACTGGGAACCCAAAGTTGAAGCTTCAAACGGCAATTTAAGGCATTTCTCGTGCAGCTAGGCTACTGGAAGTGGGGTTTATCAGATTCTCCAACTCATTGTGCATCTAATAGGCGAATAAAATCACTACCAAAAATGACAAATCTTAAACGACTTTTTTTTACGATACCCAAATAACGTGAACTGGGAACCCAAAGTTGAAGCTTCAAACGGCAATTTAAGGCATTTCTCGTGCAGCTAGGCTACCGGAAGTGGGGTTTATCGGATTCTCCAACTCATTGTGCATCTAATAGGCGAATAAAATCACTACCAAAAATGACAAATCTTAAACGACTTTTTTTTACGATACCCAAATAACGTGAACTGGGAACCCAAAGTTGAAGCTTCAAACGGCAATTTAAGGCATTTCTCGTGCAGCTAGGCTACCGGAAGTGGGGTTTATCGGATTCTCCAACTCATTGTGCATCTAATAGGCGAATAAAATCACTACCAAAAATGACAAATCTTAATCGACTTTTTTTTACGATACCCAAATAACGTGAACTGGGAACCCAAAGTTGAAGCTTCAAACGGCAATTTAAGGCATTTCTCTTGCAGCTAGGCTACCGGAAGTGGGGTTTATCGGATTCTCCAACTCATTGTGCATCTAATAGGCGAATAAAATCACTACCAAAAATGACAAATCTTAAACGACTTTTTTTTACGATACCCAAATAACGTGAACTGGGAACCCAAAGTTGAAGCTTCAAACGGCAATTTAAGGCATTTCTCTTGCAGCTAGGCTACCGGAAGTGGGGTTTATCAGATTCTCCAACTCATTGTGCATCTAATAGGCGAATAAAATCACTACCAAAAATGACAAATCTTAAACGACTTTTTTTTACGATACCCAAATAACGTGAACTGGGAACCCAAAGTTGAAGCTTCAAACGGCAATTTAAGGCATTTCTCGTGCAGCTAGGCTACCGGATGTGGGGTTTATCGGATTCTCCAACTCATTGTGCATCTAATAGGCGAATAAAATCACTACCAAAAATGACAAATCTTAATCGACTTTTTTTTACGATACCCAAATAACGTGAACTGGGAACCCAAAGTTGAAGCTTCAAACGGCAATTTAAGGCATTTCTCTTGCAGCTAGGCTACCGGAAGTGGGGTTTATCGGATTCTCCAACTCATTGTGCATCTAATAGGCGAATAAAATCACTACCAAAAATGACAAATCTTAAACGACTTTTTTTTACGATACCCAAATAACGTGAACTGGGAACCCAAAGTTGAAGCTTCAAACGGCAATTTAAGGCATTTCTCTTGCAGCTAGGCTACCGGAAGTGGGGTTTATCAGATTCTCCAACTCATTGTGCATCTAATAGGCGAATAAAATCACTACCAAAAATGACAAATCTTAAACGACTTTTTTTTACGATACCCAAATAACGTGAACTGGGAACCCAAAGTTGAAGCTTCAAACGGCAATTTAAGGCATTTCTCGTGCAGCTAGGCTACCGGAAGTGGGGTTTATCGGATTCTCCAACTCATTGTGCATCTAATAGGCGAATAAAATCACTACCAAAAATGACAAATCTTAATCGACTTTTTTTTACGATACCCAAATAGCGTGAACTGGGAACCCAAACTTGAAGCTTCAAACGGCAATTTAAGGCATTTCTCTTGCAGCTAGACTACCGGAAGTGGGGTTTATCAGATTCTCCAACTCATTGTGCATCTAATAGGCGAATAAAATCACTACCAAAAATGACAAATCTTAAACGACTTTTTTTTACGATACCCAAATAACGTGAACTGGGAACCCAAAGTTGAAGCTTCAAACGGCAATTTAAGGCATTTCTCGTGCAGCTAGGCTACCGGAAGTGGGGTTTATCGGATTCTCCAACTCATTGTGCATCTAATAGGCGAATAAAATCACTACCAAAAATGACAAATCTTAATCGACTTTTTTTTACGATACCCAAATAGCGTGAACTGGGAACCCAAACTTGAAGCTTCAAACGGCAATTTAAGGCATTTCTCTTGCAGCTAGACTACCGGAAGTGGGGTTTATCAGATTCTCCAACTCATTGTGCATCTAATAGGCGAATAAAATCACTACCAAAAATGACAAATCTTAAACGACTTTTTTTTACGATACCCAAATAACGTGAACTGGGAACCCAAAGTTGAAGCTTCAAACGGCAATTTAAGGCATTTCTCGTGCAGCTAGGCTACCGGAAGTGGGGTTTATCGGATTCTCCAACTCATTGTGCATCTAATAGGCGAATAAAATCACTACCAAAAATGACAAATCTTAATCGACTTTTTTTTACCATACCCAAATAACGTGAACTGGGAACCCAAAGTTGAAGCTTCAAACGGCAATTTAAGGCATTTCTCTTGCAGCTAGGCTACCGGAAGTGGGGTTTATCAGATTCTCCAACTCATTGTGCATCTAATAGGCGAATAAAATCACTACCAAAAATGACAAATCTTAAACGACTTTTTTTTACGATACCCAAATAACGTGAACTGGGAACCCAAAGTTGAAGCTTCAAACGGCAATTTAAGGCATTTCTCGTGCAGCTAGGCTACCGGAAGTGGGGTTTATCGGATTCTCCAACTCATTGTGCATCTAATAGGCGAATAAAATCACTACCAAAAATGACAAATCTTAATCGACTTTTTTTTACGATACCCAAATAGCGTGAACTGGGAACCCAAACTTGAAGCTTCAAACGGCAATTTAAGGCATTTCTCGTGCAGCTAGGCTACCGGAAGTGGGGTTTATCGGATTCTCCAACTCATTGTGCATCTAATAGGCGAATAAAATCACTACCAAAAATGACAAATCTTAATCGACTTTTTTTTACGATACCCAAATAACGTGAACTGGGAACCCAAAGTTGAAGCTTCAAACGGCAATTTAAGGCATTTCTCTTGCAGCTAGGCTACCGGAAGTGGGGTTTATCAGATTCTCCAACTCATTGTGCATCTAATAGGCGAATAAAATCACTACCAAAAATGACAAATCTTAAACGACTTTTTTTTACGATACCCAAATAACGTGAACTGGGAACCCAAAGTTGAAGCTTCAAACGGCAATTTAAGGCATTTCTCGTGCAGCTAGGCTATCGGAAGTGGGGTTTATCGGATTCTCCAACTCATTGTGCATCTAATAGGCGAATAAAATCACTACCAAAAATGACAAATCTTAATCGACTTTTTTTTACGATACCCAAATAACGTGAACTGGGAACCCAAAGTTGAAGCTTCAAACGGCAATTTAAGGCATTTCTCTTGCAGCTAGGCTACCGGAAGTGGGGTTTATCAGATTCTCCAACTCATTGTGCATCTAATAGGCGAATAAAATCACTACCAAAAATGACAAATCTTAAACGACTTTTTTTTACGATACCCAAATAACGTGAACTGGGAACCCAAAGTTGAAGCTTCAAACGGCAATTTAAGGCATTTCTCGTGCAGCTAGGCTACCGGAAGTGGTGTTTATCGGATTCTCCAACTCATTGTGCATCTAATAGGCGAATAAAATCACTACCAAAAATGACAAATCTTAAACGACTTTTTTTTACGATACCCAAATAACGTGAACTGGGAACCCAAAGTTGAAGCTTCAAACGGCAATTTAAGGCATTTCTCGTGCAGCTAGGCTACCGGAAGTGGGGTTTATCGGATTCTCCAACTCATTGTGCATCTAATAGGCGAATAAAATCACTACCAAAAATGACAAATCTTAATCGACTTTTTTTTACGATACCCAAATAACGTGAACTGGGAACCCAAAGTTGAAGCTTCAAACGGCAATTTAAGGCATTTCTCTTGCAGCTAGGCTACCGGAAGTGGGGTTTATCAGATTCTCCAACTCATTGTGCATCTAATAGGCGAATAAAATCACTACCAAAAATGACAAATCTTAAACGACTTTTTTTTACGATACCCAAATAACGTGAACTGGGAACCCAAAGTTGAAGCTTCAAACGGCAATTTAAGGCATTTCTCGTGCAGCTAGGCTACCGGAAGTGGGGTTTATCGGATTCTCCAACTCATTGTGCATCTAATAGGCGAATAAAATCACTACCAAAAATGACAAATCTTAATCGACTTTTTTTTACGATACCCAAATAGCGTGAACTGGGAACCCAAACTTGAAGCTTCAAACGGCAATTTAAGGCATTTCTCTTGCAGCTAGACTACCGGAAGTGGGGTTTATCAGATTCTCCAACTCATTGTGCATCTAATAGGCGAATAAAATCACTACCAAAAATGACAAATCTTAAACGACTTTTTTTTACGATACCCAAATAACGTGAACTGGGAACCCAAAGTTGAAGCTTCAAACGGCAATTTAAGGCATTTCTCGTGCAGCTAGGCTACCGGAAGTGGGGTTTATCGGATTCTCCAACTCATTGTGCATCTAATAGGCGAATAAAATCACTACCAAAAATGACAAATCTTAATCGACTTTTTTTTACGATACCCAAATAACGTGAACTGGGAACCCAAAGTTGAAGCTTCAAACGGCAATTTAAGGCATTTCTCTTGCAGCTAGGCTACCGGAAGTGGGGTTTATCAGATTCTCCAACTCATTGTGCATCTAATAGGCGAATAAAATCACTACCAAATATGACAAATCTTAAACGACTTTTTTTTACGATACCCAAATAACGTGAACTGGGAACCCAAAGTTGAAGCTTCAAACGGCAATTTAAGGCATTTCTCGTGCAGCTAGGCTACCGGAAGTGGGGTTTATCGGATTCTCCAACTCATTGTGCATCTAATAGGCGAATAAAATCACTACCAAAAATGACAAATCTTAATCGACTTTTTTTTACGATACCCAAATAGCGTGAACTGGAAACCCAAACTTGAAGCTTCAAACGGCAATTTAAGGCATTTCTCTTGCAGCTAGACTACCGGAAGTGGGGTTTATCAGATTCTCCAACTCATTGTGCATCTAATAGGCGAATAAAATCACTACCAAAAATGACAAATCTTAAACGACTTTTTTTTACGATACCCAAATAACGTGAACTGGGAACCCAAAGTTGAAGCTTCAAACGGCAATTTAAGGCATTTCTCGTGCAGCTAGGCTACCGGAAGTGGGGTTTATCGGATTCTCCAACGCATTGTGCATCTAATAGGCGAATAAAATCACTACCAAAAATGACAAATCTTAATCGACTTTTTTTTACGATACCCAAATAACGTGAACTGGGAACCCAAAGTTGAAGCTTCAAACGGCAATTTAAGGCATTTCTCTTGCAGCTAGGCTACCGGAAGTGGGGTTTATCAGATTCTCCAACTCATTGTGCATCTAATAGGCGAATAAAATCACTACCAAAAATGACAAATCTTAAACGACTTTTTTTTACGATACCCAAATAACGTGAACTGGGAACCCAAAGTTGAAGCTTCAAACGGCAATTTAAGGCATTTCTCGTGCAGCTAGGCTACCGGAAGTGGGGTTTATCGGATTCTCCAACTCATTGTGCATCTAATAGGCGAATAAAATCACTACCAAAAATGACAAATCTTAATCGACTTTTTTTTACGATACCCAAATAGCGTGAACTGGAAACCCAAACTTGAAGCTTCAAACGGCAATTTAAGGCATTTCTCTTGCAGCTAGACTACCGGAAGTGGGGTTTATCAGATTCTCCAACTCATTGTGCATCTAATAGGCGAATAAAATCACTACCAAAAATGACAAATCTTAAACGACTTTTTTTTACGATACCCAAATAACGTGAACTGGGAACCCAAAGTTGAAGCTTCAAACGGCAATTTAAGGCATTTCTCGTGCAGCTAGGCTACCGGAAGTAGGGTTTATCGGATTCTCCAACGCATTGTGCATCTAATAGGCGAATAAAATCACTACCAAAAATGACAAATCTTAATCGACTTTTTTTTACGATACCCAAATAACGTGAACTGGGAACCCAAAGTTGAAGCTTCAAACGGCAATTTAAGGCATTTCTCTTGCAGCTAGGCTACCGGAAGTGGGGTTTATCAGATTCTCCAACTCATTGTGCATCTAATAGGCGAATAAAAGCACTACCAAAAATGACAAATCTTAAACGACTTTTTTTTACGATACCCAAATAACGTGAACTGGGAACCCAAAGTTGAAGCTTCAAACGGCAATTTAAGGCATTTCTCGTGCAGCTAGGCTACCGGAAGTGGGGTTTATCGGATTCTCCAACTCATTGTGCATCTAATAGGCGAATAAAATCACTACCAAAAATGACAAATCTTAATCGACTTTTTTTTACGATACCCAAATAGCGTGAACTGGGAACCCAAACTTGAAGCTTCAAACGGCAATTTAAGGCATTTCTCGTGCAGCTAGGCTACCGGAAGTGGGGTTTATCGGATTCTCCAACTCATTGTGCATCTAATAGGCGAATAAAATCACTACCAAAAATGACAAATCTTAATCGACTTTTTTTTACGATACCCAAATAGCGTGAACTGGGAACCCAAACTTGAAGCTTCAAACGGCAATTTAAGGCATTTCTCTTGCAGCTAGACTACCGGAAGTGGGGTTTATCAGATTCTCCAACTCATTGTGCATCTAATAGGCGAATAAAATCACTACCAAAAATGACAAATCTTAAACGACTTTTTTTTACGATACCCAAATAACGTGAACTGGGAACCCAAAGTTGAAGCTTCAAACGGCAATTTAAGGCATTTCTCGTGCAGCTAGGCTACCGGAAGTGGGGTTTATCGGATTCTCCAACTCATTGTGCATCTAATAGGCGAATAAAATCACTACCAAAAATGACAAATCTTAATCGACTTTTTTTTACGATACCCAAATAGCGTGAACTGGGAACCCAAACTTGAAGCTTCAAACGGCAATTTAAGGCATTTCTCTTGCAGCTAGACTACCGGAAGTGGGGTTTATCAGATTCTCCAACTCATTGTGCATCTAATAGGCGAATAAAATCACTACCAAAAATGACAAATCTTAATCGACTTTTTTTTACGATACCCAAATAGCGTGAACTGGGAACCCAAACTTGAAGCTTCAAACGGCAATTTAAGGCATTTCTCTTGCAGCTAGACTACCGGAAGTGGGGTTTATCAGATTCTCCAACTCATTGTGCATCTAATAGGCGAATAAAATCACTACCAAAAATGACAAATCTTAATCGACTTTTTTTTACGATACCCAAATAGCGTGAACTGGGAACCCAAACTTGAAGCTTCAAACGGCAATTTAAGGCATTTCTCTTGCAGCTAGACTACTGGAAGTGGGGTTTATCAGATTCTCCAACTCATTGTGCATCTAATAGGCGAATAAAATCACTACCAAAAATGACAAATCTTAAACGACTTTTTTTTACGATACCCAAATAACGTGAACTGGGAACCCAAAGTTGAAGCTTCAAACGGCAATTTAAGGCATTTCTCGTGCAGCTAGGCTACCGGAAGTGGGGTTTATCGGATTCTCCAACTCATTGTGCATCTAATAGGCGAATAAAATCACTACCAAAAATGACAAATCTTAATCGACTTTTTTTTACGATACCCAAATAACGTGAACTGGGAACCCAAACTTGAAGCTTCAAACGGCAATTTAAGGCATTTCTCTTGCAGCTAGACTACCGGAAGTGGGGTTTATCAGATTCTCCAACTCATTGTGCATCTAATAGGCGAATAAAATCACTACCAAAAATGACAAATCTTAATCGACTTTTTTTTACGATACCCAAATAGCGTGAACTGGGAACCCAAACTTGAAGCTTCAAACGGCAATTTAAGGCATTTCTCTTGAAGCTAGACTACCGGAAGTGGGGTTTATCAGATTCTCCAACTCATTGTGCATCTAATAGGCGAATAAAATCACTACCAAAAATGACAAATCTTAAACGACTTTTTTTTACGATACCCAAATAGCGTGAACTGGGAACCCAAAGTTGAAGCTTCAAACGGCAATTTAAGGCATTTCTCGTGCAGCTAGACTACCGGAAGTGGGGTTTATCAGATTCTCCAACTCATTGTGCATCTAATAGGCGAATAAAATCACTACCAAAAATGACAAATCTTAAACGACTTTTTTTTACGATACCCAAATAACGTGAACTGGGAACCCAAAGTTGAAGCTTCAAACGGCAATTTAAGGCATTTCTCGTGCAGCTAGGCTACCGGAAGTGGGGTTTATCGGATTCTCCAACTCATTGTGCATCTAATAGGCGAATAAAATCACTACCAAAAATGACAAATCTTAATCGACTTTTTTTTACGATACCCAAATAGCGTGAACTGGGAACCCAAACTTGAAGCTTCAAACGGCAATTTAAGGCATTTCTCTTGCAGCTAGACTACCGGAAGTGGGGTTTATCAGATTCTCCAACTCATTGTGCATCTAATAGGCGAATAAAATCACTACCAAAAATGACAAATCTTAATCGACTTTTTTTTACGATACCCAAATAGCGTGAACTGGGAACCCAAACTTGAAGCTTCAAACGGCAATTTAAGGCATTTCTCTTGCAGCTAGACTACTGGAAGTGGGGTTTATCAGATTCTCCAACTCATTGTGCATCTAATAGGCGAATAAAATCACTACCAAAAATGACAAATCTTAATCGACTTTTTTTTACGATACCCAAATAGCGTGAACTGGGAACCCAAACTTGAAGCTTCAAACGGCAATTTAAGGCATTTCTCTTGCAGCTAGACTACCGGAAGTGGGGTTTATCAGATTCTCCAACTCATTGTGCATCTAATAGGCGAATAAAATCACTACCAAAAATGACAAATCTTAATCGACTTTTTTTTACGATACCCAAATAGCGTGAACTGGGAACCCAAACTTGAAGATTCAAACGGCAATTTAAGGCATTTCTCTTGCAGCTAGACTACTGGAAGTGGGGTTTATCAGATTCTCCAACTCATTGTGCATCTAATAGGCGAATAAAATCACTACCAAAAATGACAAATCTTAATCGACTTTTTTTTACGATACCCAAATAGCGTGAACTGGGAACCCAAACTTGAAGCTTCAAACGGCAATTTAAGGCATTTCTCTTGCAGCTAGACTACCGGAAGTGGGGTTTATCAGATTCTCCAACTCATTGTGCATCTAATAGGCGAATAAAATCACTACCAAAAATGACAAATCTTAATCGACTTTTTTTTACGATACCCAAATAGCGTGAACTGGGAACCCAAACTTGAAGCTTCAAACGGCAATTTAAGGCATTTCTCTTGCAGCTAGACTACCGGAAGTGGGGTTTATCAGATTCTCCAACTCATTGTGCATCTAATAGGCGAATAAAATCACTACCAAAAATGACAAATCTTAAACGACTTTTTTTTACGATACCCAAATAACGTGAACTGGGAACCCAAAGTTGAAGCTTCAAACGGCAATTTAAGGCATTTCTCGTGCAGCTAGGCTACCGGAAGTGGGGTTTATCGGATTCTCCAACTCATTGTGCATCTAATAGGCGAATAAAATCACTACCAAAAATGACAAATCTTAATCGACTTTTTTTTACGATACCCAAATAGCGTGAACTGGGAACCCAAACTTGAAGCTTCAAACGGCAATTTAAGGCATTTCTCTTGCAGCTAGACTACCGGAAGTGGGGTTTATCAGATTCTCCAACTCATTGTGCATCTAATAGGCGAATAAAATCACTACCAAAAATGACAAATCTTAATCGACTTTTTTTTACGATACCCAAATAGCGTGAACTGGGAACCCAAACTTGAAGCTTCAAACGGCAATTTAAGGCATTTCTCTTGCAGCTAGACTACCGGAAGTGGGGTTTATCAGATTCTCCAACTCATTGTGCATCTAATAGGCGAATAAAATCACTACCAAAAATGACAAATCTTAAACGACTTTTTTTTACGATACCCAAATAGCGTGAACTGGGAACCCAAAGTTGAAGCTTCAAACAGCAATTTAAGGCATTTCTCGTGCAGCTAGACTACCGGAAGTGGGGTTTATCAGATTCTCCAACTCATTGTGCATCTAATAGGCGAATAAAATCACTACCAAAAATGACAAATCTTAAACGACTTTTTTTTACGATACCCAAATAACGTGAACTGGGAACCCAAAGTTGAAGCTTCAAACGGCAATTTAAGGCATTTCTCGTGCAGCTAGGCTACCGGAAGTGGGGTTTATCGGATTCTCCAACTCATTGTGCATCTAATAGGCGAATAAAATCACTACCAAAAATGACAAATCTTAATCGACTTTTTTTTACGATACCCAAATAGCGTGAACTGGGAACCCAAACTTGAAGCTTCAAACGGCAATTTAAGGCATTTCTCTTGCAGCTAGACTACCGGAAGTGGGGTTTATCAGATTCTCCAACTCATTGTGCATCTAATAGGCGAATAAAATCACTACCAAAAATGACAAATCTTAATCGACTTTTTTTTACGATACCCAAATAGCGTGAACTGGGAACCCAAACTTGAAGCTTCAAACGGCAATTTAAGGCATTTCTCTTGCAGCTAGACTACCGGAAGTGGGGTTTATCAGATTCTCCAACTCATTGTGCATCTAATAGGCGAATAAAATCACTACCAAAAATGACAAATCTTAATCGACTTTTTTTTACGATACCCAAATAGCGTGAACTGGGAACCCAAAGTTGAAGCTTCAAACGGCAATTTAAGGCATTTCTCTTGCAGCTAGACTACTGGAAGTGGGGTTTATCAGATTCTCCAACTCATTGTGCATCTAATAGGCGAATAAAATCACTACCAAAAATGACAAATCTTAATCGACTTTTTTTTACGATACCCAAATAGCGTGAACTGGGAACCCAAACTTGAAGCTTCAAACGGCAATTTAAGGCATTTCTCTTGCAGCTAGACTACCGGAAGTGGGGTTTATCAGATTCTCCAACTCATTGTGCATCTAATAGGCGAATAAAATCACTACCAAAAATGACAAATCTTAATCGACTTTTTTTTACGATACCCAAATAGCGTGAACTGGGAACCCAAACTTGAAGCTTCAAACGGCAATTTAAGGCATTTCTCTTGCAGCTAGACTACTGGAAGTGGGGTTTATCAGATTCTCCAACTCATTGTGCATCTAATAGGCGAATAAAATCACTACCAAAAATGACAAATCTTAATCGACTTTTTTTTACGATACCCAAATAGCGTGAACTGGGAACCCAAACTTGAAGCTTCAAACGGCAATTTAAGGCATTTCTCTTGCAGCTAGACTACCGGAAGTGGGGTTTATCAGATTCTCCAACTCATTGTGCATCTAATAGGCGAATAAAATCACTACCAAAAATGACAAATCTTAATCGACTTTTTTTTACGATACCCAAATAGCGTGAACTGGGAACCCAAACTTGAAGCTTCAAACGGCAATTTAAGGCATTTCTCTTGCAGCTAGACTACCGGAAGTGGGGTTTATCAGATTCTCCAACTCATTGTGCATCTAATAGGCGAATAAAATCACTACCAAAAATGACAAATCTTAATCGACTTTTTTTTACGATACCCAAATAGCGTGAACTGGGAACCCAAACTTGAAGCTTCAAACGGCAATTTAAGGCATTTCTCTTGCAGCTAGACTACCGGAAGTGGGGTTTATCAGATTCTCCAACTCATTGTGCATCTAATAGGCGAATAAAATCACTACCAAAAATGACAAATCTTAATCGACTTTTTTTTACGATACCCAAATAGCGTGAACTGGGAACCCAAACTTGAAGCTTCAAACGGCAATTTAAGGCATTTCTCTTGCAGCTAGACTACCGGAAGTGGGGTTTATCAGATTCTCCAACTCATTGTGCATCTAATAGGCGAATAAAATCACTACCAAAAATGACAAATCTTAAACGACTTTTTTTTACGATACCCAAATAGCGTGAACTGGGAACCCAAAGTTGAAGCTTCAAACGGCAATTTAAGGCATTTCTCGTGCAGCTAGACTACCGGAAGTGGGGTTTATCAGATTCTCCAACTCATTGTGCATCTAATAGGCGAATAAAATCACTACCAAAAATGACAAATCTTAAACGACTTTTTTTTACGATACCCAAATAACGTGAACTGGGAACCCAAAGTTGAAGCTTCAAACGGCAATTTAAGGCATTTCTCGTGCAGCTAGGCTACCGGAAGTGGGGTTTATCGGATTCTCCAACTCATTGTGCATCTAATAGGCGAATAAAATCACTACCAAAAATGACAAATCTTAATCGACTTTTTTTTACGATACCCAAATAGCGTGAACTGGGAACCCAAAGTTGAAGCTTCAAACGGCAATTTAAGGCATTTCTCTTGCAGCTAGGCTACCGGAAGTGGGGTTTATCAGATTCTCCAACTCATTGTGCATCTAATAGGCGAATAAAATCACTACCAAAAATGACAAATCTTAAACGACTTTTTTTTACGATACCCAAATAACGTGAACTGGGAACCCAAAGTTGAAGCTTCAAACGGCAATTTAAGGCATTTCTCGTGCAGCTAGGCTACCGGAAGTGGGGTTTATCGGATTCTCCAACTCATTGTGCATCTAATAGGCGGATAAAATCACTACCAAAAATGACAAATCTTAATCGACTTTTTTTTACGATACCCAAATAACGTGAACTGGGAACCCAAAGTTGAAGCTTCAAACGGCAATTTAAGGCATTTCTCGTGCAGCTAGGCTACCGGAAGTGGGGTTTATCGGATTCTCCAACTCATTGTGCATCTAATAGGCGAATAAAATCACTACCAAAAATGACAAATCTTAATCGACTTTTTTTTACGATACCCAAATAAAGTGAACTGGGAACCCAAAGTTGAAGCTTCAAACGGCAATTTAAGGCATTTCTCTTGCAGCTAGACTACCGGAAGTGGGGTTTATCAGATTCTCCAACTCATTGTGCATCTAATAGGCGAATAAAATCACTACCAAAAATGACAAATCTTAAACGACTTTTTTTTACGATACCCAAATAACGTGAACTGGGAACCCAAAGTTGAAGCTTCAAACGGCAATTTAAGGCATTTCTCGTGCAGCTAGTCTACCGGAAGTGGGGTTTATCGGATTCTACAACTCATTGTGCATCTAATAGGCGAATAAAATCACTACCAAAAATGACAAATCTTAATCGACTTTTTTTTACGATACCCAAATAAAGTGAACTGGGAACCCAAAGTTGAAGCTTCAAACGGCAATTTAAGGCATTTCTCTTGCAGCTAGGCTACCGGAAGTGGGGTTTATCAGATTCTCCAACTCATTGTGCATCTAATAGGCGAATAAAATCACTACCAAAAATGACAAATCTTAAACGACTTTTTTTTACGATACCCAAATAACGTGAACTGGGAACCCAAAGTTGAAGCTTCAAACGGCAATTTAAGGCATTTCTCGTGCAGCTAGGCTACCGGAAGTGGGGTTTATCGGATTCTCCAACTCATTGTGCATCTAATAGGCGAATAAAATCACTACCAAAAATGACAAATCTTAATCGACTTTTTTTTACGATACCCAAATAACGTGAACTGGGAACCCAAAGTTGAAGCATCAAACGGCAATTTAAGGCATTTCTCGTGCAGCTAGGCTACCGGAAGTGGGGTTTATCGGATTCTCCAACTCATTGTGCATCTAATAGGCGAATAAAATCACTACCAAAAATGACAAATCTTAATCGACTTTTTTTTACGATACCCAAATAAAGTGAACTGGGAACCCAAAGTTGAAGCTTCAAACGGCAATTTAAGGCATTTCTCTTGCAGCTAGACTACCGGAAGTGGGGTTTATCAGATTCTCCAACTCATTGTGCATCTAATAGGCGAATAAAATCACTACCAAAAATGACAAATCTTAAACGACTTTTTTTTACGATACCCAAATAGCGTGAACTGGGAACCCAAAGTTGAAGCTTCAAACGGCAATTTAAGGCATTTCTCGTGCAGCTAGGCTACCGGAAGTGGGGTTTATCGGATTCTCCAACTCATTGTACATCTAATAGGCGAATAAAATCACTACCAAAAATGACAAATCTTAATCGACTTTTTTTTACGATACCCAAATAGCGTGAACTGGGAACCCAAACTTGAAGCTTCAAACGGCAATTTAAGGCATTTCTCTTGCAGCTAGACTACCGGAAGTGGGGTTTATCAGATTCTCCAACTCATTGTGCATCTAATAGGCGAATAAAATCACTACCAAAAATGACAAATCTTAAACGACTTTTTTTTACGATACCCAAATAACGTGAACTGGGAACCCAAAGTTGAAGCTTCAAACGGCAATTTAAGGCATTTCTCGTGCAGCTAGGCTACCGGAAGTGGGGTTTATCGGATTCTCCAACTCATTGTGCATCTAATAGGCGAATAAAATCACTACCAAAAATGACAAATCTTAATCGACTTTTTTTTACGATACCCAAATAGCGTGAACTGGGAACCCAAAGTTGAAGCTTCAAACGGCAATTTAAGGCATTTCTCGTGCAGCTAGGCTACCGGAAGTGGGGTTTATCGGATTCTCCAACTCATTGTGCATCTAATAGGCGAATAAAATCACTACCAAAAATGACAAATCTTAATCGACTTTTTTTTACGATACCCAAATAGCGTGAACTGGGAACCCAAAGTTGAAGCTTCAAACGGCAATTTAAGGCATTTCTCTTGCAGCTAGACTACCGGAAGTGGGGTTTATCAGATTCTCCAACTCATTGTGCATCTAATAGGCGAATAAAATCACTACCAAAAATGACAAATCTTAAACGACTTTTTTTTACGATACCCAAATAACGTGAACTGGGAACCCAAAGTTGAAGCTTCAAACGGCAATTTAAGGCATTTCTCGTGCAGCTAGGCTACCGGAAGTGGGGTTTATCGGATTCTCCAACTCATTGTGCATCTAATAGGCGAATAAAATCACTACCAAAAATGACAAATCTTAATCGACTTTTTTTTACGATACCCAAATAGCGTGAACTGGGAACCCAAAGTTGAAGCTTCAAACGGCAATTTAAGGCATTTCTCGTGCAGCTAGGCTACCGGAAGTGGGGTTTATCGGATTCTCCAACTCATTGTGCATCTAATAGGCGAATAAAATCACTACCAAAAATGACAAATCTTAATCGACTTTTTTTTACGATACCCAAATAACGTGAACTGGGAACCCAAAGTTGAAGCTTCAAACGGCAATTTAAGGCATTTCACTTGCAGCTAGACTACCGGAAGTGGGGTTTATCAGATTCTCCAACTCATTGTGCATCTAATAGGCGAATAAAATCACTACCAAAAATGACAAATCTTAAACGACTTTTTTTTACGATACCCAAATAACGTGAACTGGGAACCCAAAGTTGAAGCTTCAAACGGCAATTTAAGGCATTTCTCGTGCAGCTAGGCTACCGGAAGTGGGGTTTATCGGATTCTCCAACTCATTGTGCATCTAATAGGCGAATAAAATCACTACCAAAAATGACAAATCTTAATCGACTTTTTTTTACGATACCCAAATAACGTGAACTGGGAACCCAAAGTTGAAGCTTCAAACGGCAATTTAAGGCATTTCTCTTGCAGCTAGGCTACCGGAAGTGGGGTTTATCAGATTCTCCAACTCATTGTGCATCTTATAGGCGAATAAAATCACTACCAAAAATGACAAATCTTAAACGACTTTTTTTTACGATACCCAAATAAAGTGAACTGGGAACCCAAAGTTGAAGCTTCAAACGGCAATTTAAGGCATTTCTCTTGCAGCTAGACTACCGGAAGTGGGGTTTATCAGATTCTCCAACTCATTGTGCATCTAATAGGCGAATAAAATCACTACCAAAAATGACAAATCTTAAACGACTTTTTTTTACGATACCCAAATAACGTGAACTGGGAACCCAAAGTTGAAGCTTCAAACGGCAATTTAAGGCATTTCTCGTGCAGCTAGGCTACCGGAAGTGGGGTTTATCGGATTCTCCAACTCATTGTGCATCTAATAGGCGGATAAAATCACTACCAAAAATGACAAATCTTAATCGACTTTTTTTTACGATACCCAAATAACGTGAACTGGGAACCCAAAGTTGAAGCTTCAAACGGCAATTTAAGGCATTTCTCGTGCAGCTAGGCTACCGGAAGTGGGGTTTATCGGATTCTCCAACTCATTGTGCATCTAATAGGCGAATAAAATCACTACCAAAAATGACAAATCTTAATCGACTTTTTTTTACGATACCCAAATAGCGTGAACTGGGAACCCAAAGTTGAAGCTTCAAACGGCAATTTAAGGCATTTCTCGTGCAGCTAGGCTACCGGAAGTGGGGTTTATCGGATTCTCCAACTCATTGTGCATCTAATAGGCGAATAAAATCACTACCAAAAATGACAAATCTTAATCGACTTTTTTTTACGATACCCAAATAACGTGAACTGGGAACCCAAAGTTGAAGCTTCAAACGGCAATTTAAGGCATTTCACTTGCAGCTAGACTACCGGAAGTGGGGTTTATCAGATTCTCCAACTCATTGTGCATCTAATAGGCGAATAAAATCACTACCAAAAATGACAAATCTTAAACGACTTTTTTTTACGATACCCAAATAACGTGAACTGGGAACCCAAAGTTGAAGCTTCAAACGGCAATTTAAGGCATTTCTCGTGCAGCTAGGCTACCGGAAGTGGGGTTTATCGGATTCTCCAACTCATTGTGCATCTAATAGGCGAATAAAATCACTACCAAAAATGACAAATCTTAATCGACTTTTTTTTACGATACCCAAATAACGTGAACTGGGAACCCAAAGTTGAAGCTTCAAACGGCAATTTAAGGCATTTCTCTTGCAGCTAGGCTACCGGAAGTGGGGTTTATCAGATTCTCCAACTCATTGTGCATCTTATAGGCGAATAAAATCACTACCAAAAATGACAAATCTTAAACGACTTTTTTTTACGATACCCAAATAAAGTGAACTGGGAACCCAAAGTTGAAGCTTCAAACGGCAATTTAAGGCATTTCTCTTGCAGCTAGACTACCGGAAGTGGGGTTTATCAGATTCTCCAACTCATTGTGCATCTAATAGGCGAATAAAATCACTACCAAAAATGACAAATCTTAAACGACTTTTTTTTACGATACCCAAATAACGTGAACTGGGAACCCAAAGTTGAAGCTTCAAACGGCAATTTAAGGCATTTCTCGTGCAGCTAGGCTACCGGAAGTGGGGTTTATCGGATTCTCCAACTCATTGTGCATCTAATAGGCGAATAAAATCACTACCAAAAATGACAAATCTTAATCGACTTTTTTTTACGATACCCAAATAGCGTGAACTGGGAACCCAAAGTTGAAGCTTCAAACGGCAATTTAAGGCATTTCTCTTGCAGCTAGGCTACCGGAAGTGGGGTTTATCAGATTCTCCAACTCATTGTGCATCTAATAGGCGAATAAAATCACTACCAAAAATGACAAATCTTAAACGACTTTTTTTTACGATACCCAAATAACGTGAACTGGGAACCCAAAGTTGAAGCTTCAAACGGCAATTTAAGGCATTTCTCGTGCAGCTAGGCTACCGGAAGTGGGGTTTATCGGATTCTCCAACTCATTGTGCATCTAATAGGCGAATAAAATCACTACCAAAAATGACAAATCTTAATCGACTTTTTTTTACGATACCCAAATAACGTGAACTGGGAACCCAAAGTTGAAGCTTCAAACGGCAATTTAAGGCATTTCTCGTGCAGCTAGGCTACCGGAAGTGGGGTTTATCGGATTCTCCAACTCATTGTGCATCTAATAGGCGAATAAAATCACTACCAAAAATGACAAATCTTAATCGACTTTTTTTTACGATACCCAAATAAAGTGAACTGGGAACCCAAAGTTGAAGCTTCAAACGGCAATTTAAGGCATTTCTCTTGCAGCTAGACTACCGGAAGTGGGGTTTATCAGATTCTCCAACTCATTGTGCATCTAATAGGCGAATAAAATCACTACCAAAAATGACAAATCTTAAACGACTTTTTTTTACGATACCCAAATAACGTGAACTGGGAACCCAAAGTTGAAGCTTCAAACGGCAATTTAAGGCATTTCTCGTGCAGCTAGGCTACCGGAAGTGGGGTTTATCGGATTCTCCAACTCATTGTGCATCTAATAGGCGAATAAAATCACTACCAAAAATGACAAATCTTAATCGACTTTTTTTTACGATACCCAAATAACGTGAACTGGGAACCCAAAGTTGAAGCTTCAAACGGCAATTTAAGGCATTTCTCGTGCAGCTAGGCTACCGGAAGTGGGGTTTATCAGATTCTCCAACTCATTGTGCATCTAATAGGCGAATAAAATCACTTCCAAAAATGACAAATCTTAAACGACTTTTTTTTACGATACCCAAATAAAGTGAACTGGGAACCCAAAGTTGAAGCTTCAAACGGCAATTTAAGGCATTTCTCTTGCAGCTAGACTACCGGAAGTGGGGTTTATCAGATTCTCCAACTCATTGTGCATCTAATAGGCGAATAAAATCACTACCAAAAATGACAAATCTTAAACGACTTTTTTTTACGATACCCAAATAACGTGAACTGGGAACCCAAAGTTGAAGCTTCAAACGGCAATTTAAGGCATTTCTCGTGCAGCTAGGCTACCGGAAGTGGGGTTTATCGGATTCTCCAACTCATTGTGCATCTAATAGGCGAATAAAATCACTACCAAAAATGACAAATCTTAATCGACTTTTTTTTACGATACCCAAATAACGTGAACTGGGAACCCAAAGTTGAAGCTTCAAACGGCAATTTAAGGCATTTCTCGTGCAGCTAGGCTACCGGAAGTGGGGTTTATCGGATTCTCCAACTCATTGTGCATCTAATAGGCGAATAAAATCACTACCAAAAATGACAAATCTTAATCGACTTTTTTTTACGATACCCAAATAAAGTGAACTGGGAACCCAAAGTTGAAGCTTCAAACGGCAATTTAAGGCATTTCTCTTGCAGCTAGACTACCGGAAGTGGGGTTTATCAGATTCTCCAACTCATTGTGCATCTAATAGGCGAATAAAATCACTACCAAAAATGACAAATCTTAAACGACTTTTTTTTACGATACCCAAATAACGTGAACTGGGAACCCAAAGTTGAAGCTTCAAACGGCAATTTAAGGCATTTCTCGTGCAGCTAGGCTACCGGAAGTGGGGTTTATCGGATTCTCCAACTCATTGTGCATCTAATAGGCGAATAAAATCACTACCAAAAATGACAAATCTTAAACGACTTTTTTTTACGATACCCAAATAACGTGAACTGGGAACCCAAAGTTGAAGCTTCAAACGGCAATTTAAGGCATTTCTCGTGCAGCTAGGCTACCGGAAGTGGGGTTTATCGGATTCTCCAACTCATTGTGCATCTAATAGGCGAATAAAATCACTACCAAAAATGACAAATCTTAATCGACTTTTTTTTACGATACCCAAATAAAGTGAACTGGGAACCCAAAGTTGAAGCTTCAAACGGCAATTTAAGGCATTTCTCTTGCAGCTAGGCTACCGGAAATGGGGTTTATCAGATTCTCCAACTCATTGTGCATCTAATAGGCGAATAAAATCACTACCAAAAATGACAAATCTTAAACGACTTTTTTTTACGATACCCAAATAACGTGAACTGGGAACCCAAAGTTGAAGCTTCAAACGGCAATTTAAGGCATTTCTCGTGCAGCTAGGCTACCGGAAGTGGGGTTTATCGGATTCTCCAACTCATTGTGCATCTAATAGGCGAATAAAATCACTACCAAAAATGACAAATCTTAATCGACTTTTTTTTACGATACCCAAATAACGTGAACTGGGAACCCAAAGTTGAAGCTTCAAACGGCAATTTAAGGCATTTCTCGTGCAGCTAGGCTACCGGAAGTGGGGTTTATCGGATTCTCCAACTCATTGTGCATCTAATAGGCGAATAAAATCACTACCAAAAATGACAAATCTTAATCGACTTTTTTTTACGATACCCAAATAGCGTGAACTGGGAACCCAAAGTTGAAGCTTCAAACGGCAATTTAAGGCATTTCTCTTGCAGCTAGACTACCGGAAGTGGGGTTTATCAGATTCTCCAACTCATTGTGCATCTAATAGGCGAATAAAATCACTACCAAAAATGACAAATCTTAAACGACTTTTTTTTACGATACCCAAATAGCGTGAACTGGGAACCCAAAGTTGAAGCTTCAAACGGCAATTTAAGGCATTTCTCTTGCAGCTAGGCTACCGGAAGTGGGGTTTATCAGATTCTCCAACTCATTGTGCATCTAATAGGCGAATAAAATCACTACCAAAAATGACAAATCTTAAACGACTTTTTTTTACGATACCCAAATAACGTGAACTGGGAACCCAAAGTTGAAGCTTCAAACGGCAATTTAAGGCATTTCTCGTGCAGCTAGGCTACCGGAAGTGGGGTTTATCGGATTCTCCAACTCATTGTGCATCTAATAGGCGAATAAAATCACTACCAAAAATGACAAATCTTAATCGACTTTTTTTTACGATACCCAAATAGCGTGAACTGGGAACCGAAACTTGAAGCTTCAAACGGCAATTTAAGGCATTTCTCTTGCAGCTAGACTACCGGAAGTGGGGTTTATCAGATTCTCCAACTCATTGTGCATCTAATAGGCGAATAAAATCACTACCAAAAATGACAAATCTTAAACGACTTTTTTTTACGATACACAAATAACGTGAACTGGGAACCCAAAGTTGAAGCTTCAAACGGCAATTTAAGGCATTTCTCGTGCAGCTAGGCTACCGGAAGTGGGGTTTATCGGATTCTCCAACTCATTGTGCATCTAATAGGCGAATAAAATCACTACCAAAAATGACAAATCTTAATCGACTTTTTTTTACGATACCCAAATAACGTGAACTGGGAACCCAAAGTTGAAGCTTCAAACGGCAATTTAAGGCATTTCTCGTGCAGCTAGGCTACCGGAAGTGGGGTTTATCGGATTCTCCAACTCATTGTGCATCTAATAGGCGAATAAAATCACTACCAAAAATGACAAATCTTAATCGACTTTTTTTTACGATACCCAAATAGCGTGAACTGGGAACCCAAAGTTGAAGCTTCAAACGGCAATTTAAGGCATTTCTCTTGCAGCTAGACTACCGGAAGTGGGGTTTATCAGATTCTCCAACTCATTGTGCATCTAATAGGCGAATAAAATCACTACCAAAAATGACAAATCTTAAACGACTTTTTTTTACGATACCCAAATAGCGTGAACTGGGAACCCAAAGTTGAAGCTTCAAACGGCAATTTAAGGCATTTCTCTTGCAGCTAGGCTACCGGAAGTGGGGTTTATCAGATTCTCCAACTCATTGTGCATCTAATAGGCGAATAAAATCACTACCAAAAATGACAAATCTTAAACGACTTTTTTTTAAGATACCCAAATAACGTGAACTGGGAACCCAAAGTTGAAGCTTCAAACGGCAATTTAAGGCATTTCTCGTGCAGCTAGGCTACCGGAAGTGGGGTTTATCGGATTCTCCAACTCATTGTGCATCTAATAGGCGAATAAAATCACTACCAAAAATGACAAATCTTAATCGACTTTTTTTTACGATACCCAAATAGCGTGAACTGGGAACCCAAAGTTGAAGCTTCAAACGGCAATTTAAGGCATTTCTCTTGCAGCTAGACTACCGGAAGTGGGGTTTATCAGATTCTCCAACTCATTGTGCATCTAATAGGCGAATAAAATCACTACCAAAAATGACAAATCTTAAACGACTTTTTTTTACGATACCCAAATAACGTGAACTGGGAACCCAAAGTTGAAGCTTCAAACGGCAATTTAAGGCATTTCTCGTGCAGCTAGGCTACCGGAAGTGGGGTTTATCGGATTCTCCAACTCATTGTGCATCTAATAGGCGAATAAAATCACTACCAAAAATGACAAATCTTAATCGACTTTTTTTTACGATACCCAAATAGCGTGAACTGGGAACCCAAAGTTGAAGCTTCAAACGGCAATTTAAGGCATTTCTCGTGCAGCTAGGCTACCGGAAGTGGGGTTTATCGGATTCTCCAACTCATTGTGCATCTAATAGGCGAATAAAATCACTACCAAAAATGACAAATCTTAAACGACTTTTTTTTACGATACCCAAATAGCGTGAACTGGGAACCCAAACTTGAAGTTTCAAACGGCAATTTAAGGCATTTCTCTTGCAGCTAGACTACCGGAAGTGGGGTTTATCAGATTCTCCAACTCATTGTGCATCTAATAGGCGAATAAAATCACTACCAAAAATGACAAATCTTAAACGACTTTTTTTTACGATACCCAAATAACGTGAACTGGGAACCCAAAGTTGAAGCTTCAAACGGCAATTTAAGGCATTTCTCGTGCAGCTAGGCTACCGGAAGTGGGGTTTATCGGATTCTCCAACTCATTGTGCATCTAATAGGCGAATAAAATCACTACCAAAAATGACAAATCTTAATCGACTTTTTTTTACGATACCCAAATAACGTGAACTGGGAACCCAAAGTTGAAGCTTCAAACGGCAATTTAAGGCATTTCTCTTGCAGCTAGGCTACCGGAAGTGGGGTTTATCAGATTCTCCAACTCATTGTGCATCTAATAGGCGAATAAAATCACTACCAAAAATGACAAATCTTAAACGACTTTTTTTTACGATACCCAAAATAAAGTGAACTGGGAACCCAAAGTTGAAGCTTCAAACGGCAATTTAAGGCATTTCTCTTGCAGCTAGACTACCGGAAGTGGGGTTTATCAGATTCTCCAACTCATTGTGCATCTAATAGGCGAATAAAATCACTACCAAAAATGACAAATCTTAAACGACTTTTTTTTACGATACCCAAATAACGTGAACTGGGAACCCAAAGTTGAAGCTTCAAACGGCAATTTAAGGCATTTCTCGTGCAGCTAGGCTACCGGAAGTGGGGTTTATCGGATTCTCCAACTCATTGTGCATCTAATAGGCGAATAAAATCACTACCAAAAATGACAAATCTTAATCGACTTTTTTTACGATACCCAAATAGCGTGAACTGGGAACCCAAAGTTGAAGCTTCAAACGGCAATTTAAGGCATTTCTCTTGCAGCTAGGCTACCGGAAGTGGGGTTTATCAGATTCTCCAACTCATTGTGCATCTAATAGGCGAATAAAATCACTACCAAAAATGACAAATCTTAAACGACTTTTTTTTACGATACCCAAATAACGTGAACTGGGAACCCAAAGTTGAAGCTTCAAACGGCAATTTAAGGCATTTCTCGTGCAGCTAGGCTACCGGAAGTGGGGTTTATCGGATTCTCCAACTCATTGTGCATCTAATAGGCGAATAAAATCACTACCAAAAATGACAAATCTTAATCGACTTTTTTTTACGATACCCAAATAACGTGAACTGGGAACCCAAAGTTGAAGCTTCAAACGGCAATTTAAGGCATTTCTCGTGCAGCTAGGCTACCGGAAGTGGGGTTTATCGGATTCTCCAACTCATTGTGCATCTAATAGGCGAATAAAATCACTACCAAAAATGACAAATCTTAATCGACTTTTTTTTACGATACCCAAATAAAGTGAACTGGGAACCCAAAGTTGAAGCTTCAAACGGCAATTTAAGGCATTTCTCTTGCAGCTAGACTACCGGAAGTGGGGTTTATCAGATTCTCCAACTCATTGTGCATCTAATAGGCGAATAAAATCACTACCAAAAATGACAAATCTTAAACGACTTTTTTTTACGATACCCAAATAACGTGAACTGGGAACCCAAAGTTGAAGCTTCAAACGGCAATTTAAGGCATTTCTCGTGCAGCTAGGCTACCGGAAGTGGGGTTTATCGGATTCTCCAACTCATTGTGCATCTAATAGGCGAATAAAATCACTACCAAAAATGACAAATCTTAATCGACTTTTTTTTACGATACCCAAATAAAGTGAACTGGGAACCCAAAGTTGAAGCTTCAAACGGCAATTTAAGGCATTTCTCTTGCAGCTAGGCTACCGGAAGTGGGGTTTATCAGATTCTCCAACTCATTGTGCATCTAATAGGCGAATAAAATCACTACCAAAAATGACAAATCTTAAACGACTTTTTTTTACGATACCCAAATAACGTGAACTGGGAACCCAAAGTTGAAGCTTCAAACGGCAATTTAAGGCATTTCTCGTGCAGCTAGGCTACCGGAAGTGGGGTTTATCGGATTCTCCAACTCATTGTGCATCTAATAGGCGAATAAAATCACTACCAAAAATGACAAATCTTAATCGACTTTTTTTTACGATACCCAAATAACGTGAACTGGGAACCCAAAGTTGAAGCTTCAAACGGCAATTTAAGGCATTTCTCGTGCAGCTAGGCTACCGGAAGTGGGGTTTATCGGATTCTCCAACTCATTGTGCATCTAATAGGCGAATAAAATCACTACCAAAAATGACAAATCTTAATCGACTTTTTTTTACGATACCCAAATAGCGTGAACTGGGAACCCAAACTTGAAGCTTCAAACGGCAATTTAAGGCATTTCTCTTGCAGCTAGACTACCGGAAGTGGGGTTTATCAGATTCTCCAACTCATTGAGCATCTAATAGGCGAATAAAATCACTACCAAAAATGACAAATCTTAAACGACTTTTTTTTACGATACCCAAATAACGTGAACTGGGAACCCAAAGTTGAAGCTT
Source organism: Acanthosepion lycidas (assembly GCA_963932145.1). Lineage (NCBI taxonomy): Eukaryota > Metazoa > Mollusca > Cephalopoda > Sepiida > Sepiidae > Acanthosepion > Acanthosepion lycidas. The sequence goes on along the minus strand of CAWVQA010001209.1, from coordinate 14,388 downwards.
CAAACGGCAATTTAAGGCATTTCTCGTGCAGCTAGGCTACCGGAAGTGGGGTTTATCGGATTCTCCAACTCATTGTGCATCTAATAGGCGAATAAAATCACTACCAAAACTGACAAATCTTAATCGACTTTTTTTTACGATACCCAAATAACGTGAACTGGGAACCCAAAGTTGAAGCTTCAAACGGCAATTTAAGGCATTTCTCTTGCAGCTAGGCTACCGGAAGTGGGGTTTATCAGATTCTCCAACTCATTGTGCATCTAATAGGCGGATGAAATCACTACCAAAAATGACAAATCTTAAACGACTTTTTTTTACGATACCCAAATAAAGTGAACTGGGAACCCAAAGTTGAAGCTTCAAACGGCAATTTAAGGCATTTCTCTTGCAGCTAGACTACCGGAAGTGGGGTTTATCAGATTCTCCAACTCATTGTGCATCTAATAGGCGAATAAAATCACTACCAAAAATGACAAATCTTAAACGACTTTTTTTTACGATACCCAAATAACGTGAACTGGGAACCCAAAGTTGAAGCTTCAAACGGCAATTTAAGGCATTTCTCGTGCAGCTAGGCTACCGGAAGTGGGGTTTATCGGATTCTCCAACTCATTGTGCATCTAATAGGCGAATAAAATCACTACCAAAAATGACAAATCTTAATCGACTTTTTTTTACGATACCCAAATAGCGTGAACTGGGAACCCAAAGTTGAAGCTTCAAACGGCAATTTAAGGCATTTCTCTTGCAGCTAGGCTTCCGGAAGTGGGGTTTATCAGATTCTCCAACTCATTGTGCATCTAATAGGCGAATAAAATCACTACCAAAAATGACAAATCTTAAACGACTTTTTTTTACGATACCCAAATAACGTGAACTGGGAACCCAAAGTTGAAGCTTCAAACGGCAATTTAAGGCATTTCTCGTGCAGCTAGGCTACCGGAAGTGGGGTTTATCGGATTCTCCAACTCATTGTGCATCTAATAGGCGAATAAAATCACTACCAAAAATGACAAATCTTAATCGACTTTTTTTTACGATACCCAAATAAAGTGAACTGGGAACCCAAAGTTGAAGCTTCAAACGGCAATTTAAGGCATTTCTCTTGCAGCTAGACTACCGGAAGTGGGGTTTATCAGATTCTCCAACTCATTGTGCATCTAATAGGCGAATAAAATCACTACCAAAAATGACAAATCTTAAACGACTTTTTTTTACGATACCCAAATAACGTGAACTGGGAACCCAAAGTTGAAGCTTCAAACGGCAATTTAAGGCATTTCTCGTGCAGCTAGGCTACCGGAAGTGGGGTTTATCGGATTCTCCAACTCATTGTGCATCTAATAGGCGAATAAAATCACTACCAAAAATGACAAAACTTAATCGACTTTTTTTTACGATACCCAAATAAAGTGAACTGGGAACCCAAAGTTGAAGCTTCAAACGGCAATTTAAGGCATTTCTCTTGCAGCTAGGCTACCGGAAGTGGGGTTTATCAGATTCTCCAACTCATTGTGCATCTAATAGGCGAATAAAATCACTACCAAAAATGACAAATCTTAAACGACTTTTTTTTACGATACCCAAATAACGTGAACTGGGAACCCAAAGTTGAAGCTTCAAACGGCAATTTAAGGCATTTCTCGTGCAGCTAGGCTACCGGAAGTGGGGTTTATCGGATTCTCCAACTCATTGTGCATCTAATAGGCGAATAAAATCACTACCAAAAATGACAAATCTTAATCGACTTTTTTTTACGATACCCAAATAACGTGAACTGGGAACCCAAAGTTGAAGCTTCAAACGGCAATTTAAGGCATTTCTCGTGCAGCTAGGCTACCGGAAGTGGGGTTTATCGGATTCTCCAACTCATTGTGCATCTAATAGGCGAATAAAATCACTACCAAAAATGACAAATCTTAATCGACTTTTTTTTACGATACCCAAATAAAGTGAACTGGGAACCCAAAGTTGAAGCTTCAAACGGCAATTTAAGGCATTTCTCTTGCAGCTAGACTACCGGAAGTGGGGTTTATCAGATTCTCCAACTCATTGTGCATCTAATAGGCGAATAAAATCACTACCAAAAATGACAAATCTTAAACGACTTTTTTTTACGATACCCAAATAGCGTGAACTGGGAACCCAAAGTTGAAGCTTCAAACGGCAATTTAAGGCATTTCTCTTGCAGCTAGGCTACCGGAAGTGGGGTTTATCAGATTCTCCAACTCATTGTGCATCTAATAGGCGAATAAAATCACTACCAAAAATGACAAATCTTAAACGACTTTTTTTTACGATACCCAAATAACGTGAACTGGGAACCCAAAGTTGAAGCTTCAAACGGCAATTTAAGGCATTTCTCGTGCAGCTAGGCTACCGGAAGTGGGGTTTATCGGATTCTCCAACTCATTGTGCATCTAATAGGCGAATAAAATCACTACCAAAAATGACAAATCTTAATCGACTTTTTTTTACGATACCCAAATAAAGTGAACTGGGAACCCAAAGTTGAAGCTTCAAACGGCAATTTAAGGCATTTCTCTTGCAGCTAGACTACCGGAAGTGGGGTTTATCAGATTCTCCAACTCATTGTGCATCTAATAGGCGAATAAAATCACTACCAAAAATGACAAATCTTAAACGACTTTTTTTTACGATACCCAAATAACGTGAACTGGGAACCCAAAGTTGAAGCTTCAAACGGCAATTTAAGGCATTTCTCGTGCAGCTAGGCTACCGGAAGTGGGGTTTATCGGATTCTCCAACTCATTGTGCATCTAATAGGCGAATAAAATCACTACCAAAAATGACAAATCTTAATCGACTTTTTTTTACGATACCCAAATAGCGTGAACTGGGAACCCAAACTTGAAGCTTCAAACGGCAATTTAAGGCATTTCTCTTGCAGCTAGACTACCGGAAGTGGGGTTTATCAGATTCTCCAACTCATTGTGCATCTAATAGGCGAATAAAATCACTACCAAAAATGACAAATCTTAAACGACTTTTTTTTACGATACCCAAATAACGTGAACTGGGAACCCAAAGTTGAAGCTTCAAACGGCAATTTAAGGCATTTCTCGTGCAGCTAGGCTACCGGAAGTGGGGTTTATCGGATTCTCCAACTCATTGTGCATCTAATAGGCGAATAAAATCACTACCAAAAATGACAAATCTTAATCGACTTTTTTTTACGATACCCAAATAGCGTGAACTGGGAACCCAAAGTTGAAGCTTCAAACGGCAATTTAAGGCATTTCTCGTGCAGCTAGGCTACCGGAAGTGGGGTTTATCGGATTCTCCAACTCATTGTGCATCTAATAGGCGAATAAAATCACTACCAAAAATGACAAATCTTAATCGACTTTTTTTTACGATACCCAAATAGCGTGAACTGGGAACCCAAAGTTGAAGCTTCAAACGGCAATTTAAGGCATTTCTCTTGCAGCTAGACTACCGGAAGTGGGGTTTATCAGATTCTCCAACTCATTGTGCATCTAATAGGCGAATAAAATCACTACCAAAAATGACAAATCTTAAACGACTTTTTTTTACGATACCCAAATAACGTGAACTGGGAACCCAAAGTTGAAGCTTCAAACGGCAATTTAAGGCATTTCTCGTGCAGCTAGGCTACCGGAAGTGGGGTTTATCGGATTCTCCAACTCATTGTGCATCTAATAGGCGAATAAAATCACTACCAAAAATGACAAATCTTAATCGACTTTTTTTTACGATACCCAAATAGCGTGAACTGGGAACCCAAACTTGAAGCTTCAAACGGCAATTTAAGGCATTTCTCTTGCAGCTAGACTACCGGAAGTGGGGTTTATCAGAATCTCCAACTCATTGTGCATCTAATAGGCGAATAAAATCACTACCAAAAATGACAAATCTTAAACGACTTTTTTTTACGATACCCAAATAACGTGAACTGGGAACCCAAAGTTGAAGCTTCAAACGGCAATTTAAGGCATTTCTCGTGCAGCTAGGCTACCGGAAGTGGGGTTTATCGGATTCTCCAACTCATTGTGCATCTAATAGGCGAATAAAATCACTACCAAAAATGACAAATCTTAATCGACTTTTTTTTACGATACCCAAATAGCGTGAACTGGGAACCCAAAGTTGAAGCTTCAAACGGCAATTTAAGGCATTTCTCGTGCAGCTAGGCTACCGGAAGTGGGGTTTATCGGATTCTCCAACTCATTGTGCATCTAATAGGCGAATAAAATCACTACCAAAAATGACAAATCTTAATCGACTTTTTTTTACGATACCCAAATAAAGTGAACTGGGAACCCAAAGTTGAAGCTTCAAACGGCAATTTAAGGCATTTCTCTTGCAGCTAGACTACCGGAAGTGGGGTTTATCAGATTCTCCAACTCATTGTGCATCTAATAGGCGAATAAAATCACTACCAAAAATGACAAATCTTAAACGACTTTTTTTTACGATACCCAATTAGCGTGAACTGGGAACCCAAAGTTGAAGCTTCAAACGGCAATTTAAGGCATTTCTCGTGCAGCTAGGCTACCGGAAGTGGGGTTTATCGGATTCTCCAACTCATTGTGCATCTAATAGGCGAATAAAATCACTACCAAAAATGACAAATCTTAATCGACTTTTTTTTACGATACCCAAATAACGTGAACTGGGAACCCAAAGTTGAAGCTTCAAACGGCAATTTAAGGCATTTCTCGTGCAGCTAGGCTACCGGAAGTGGGGTTTATCGGATTCTCCAACTCATTGTGCATCTAATAGGCGAATAAAATCACTACCAAAAATGACAAATCTTAATCGACTTTTTTTTACGATACCCAAATAAAGTGAACTGGGAACCCAAAGTTGAAGCTTCAAACGGCAATTTAAGGCATTTCTCTTGCAGCTAGACTACCGGAAGTGGGGTTTATCAGATTCTCCAACTCATTGTGCATCTAATAGGCGAATAAAATCACTACCAAAAATGACAAATCTTAAACGACTTTTTTTTACGATACCCAAATAACGTGAACTGGGAACCCAAAGTTGAAGCTTCAAACGGCAATTTAAGGCATTTCTCGTGCAGCTAGGCTACCGGAAGTGGGGTTTATCGGATTCTCCAACTCATTGTGCATCTAATAGGCGAATAAAATCACTACCAAAAATGACAAATCTTAATCGACGTTTTTTTACGATACCCAAATAGCGTGAACTGGGAACCCAAACTTGAAGATTCAAACGGCAATTTAAGGCATTTCTCTTGCAGCTAGACTACCGGAAGTGGGGTTTATCAGATTCTCCAACTCATTGTGCATCTAATAGGCGAATAAAATCACTACCAAAAATGACAAATCTTAAACGACTTTTTTTTACGATACCCAAATAACGTGAACTGGGAACCCAAAGTTGAAGCTTCAAACGGCAATTTAAGGCATTTCTCTTGCAGCTAGGCTACCGGAAGTGGGGTTTATCAGATTCTCCAACTCATTGTGCATCTAATAGGCGAATAAAATCACTACCAAAAATGACAAATCTTAAACGACTTTTTTTTACGATACCCAAATAACGTGAACTGGGAACCCAAAGTTGAAGCTTCAAACGGCAATTTAAGGCATTTCTCGTGCAGCTAGGCTACCGGAAGTGGGGTTTATCGGATTCTCCAACTCATTGTGCATCTAATAGGCGAATAAAATCACTACCAAAAATGACAAATCTTAATCGACTTTTTTTTACGATACCCAAATAACGTGAACTGGGAACCCAAAGTTGAAGCTTCAAACGGCAATTTAAGGCATTTCTCGTGCAGCTAGGCTACCGGAAGTGGGGTTTATCGGATTCTCCAACTCATTGTGCATCTAATAGGCGAATAAAATCACTACCAAAAATGACAAATCTTAATCGACTTTTTTTTACGATACCCAAATAACGTGAACTGGGAACCCAAAGTTGAAGCTTCAAACGGCAATTTAAGGCATTTCTCTTGCAGCTAGACTACCGGAAGTGGGGTTTATCAGATTCTCCAACTCATTGTGCATCTAATAGGCGAATAAAATCACTACCAAAAATGACAAATCTTAAACGACTTTTTTTTACGATACCCAAATAACGTGAACTGGGAACCCAAAGTTGAAGCTTCAAACGGCAATTTAAGGCATTTCTCGTGCAGCTAGGCTACCGGAAGTGGGGTTTATCGGATTCTCCAACTCATTGTGCATCTAATAGGCGAATAAAATCACTACCAAAAATGACAAATCTTAATCGACTTTTTTTTACGATACCCAAATAGCGTGAACTGGGAACCCAAAGTTGAAGCTTCAAACGGCAATTTAAGGCATTTCTCTTGCAGCTAGACTACCGGAAGTGGGGTTTATCAGATTCTCCAACTCATTGTGCATCTAATAGGCGAATAAAATCACTACCAAAAATGACAAATCTTAAACGACTTTTTTTTACGATACCCAAATAACGTGAACTGGGAACCCAAAGTTGAAGCTTCAAACGGCAATTTAAGGCATTTCTCGTGCAGCTAGGCTACCGGAAGTGGGGTTTATCGGATTCTCCAACTCATTGTGCATCTAATAGGCGAATAAAATCACTACCAAAAATGACAAATCTTAATCGACTTTTTTTTACGATACCCAAATAGCGTGAACTGGGAACCCAAAGTTGAAGCTTCAAACGGCAATTTAAGGCATTTCTCGTGCAGCTAGGCTACCGGAAGTGGGGTTTATCGGATTCTCCAACTCATTGTGCATCTAATAGGCGAATAAAATCACTACCAAAAATGACAAATCTTAATCGACTTTTTTTTACGATACCCAAATAGCGTGAACTGGGAACCCAAACTTGAAGCTTCAAACGGCAATTTAAGGCATTTCTCTTGCAGCTAGACTACCGGAAGTGGGGTTTATCAGATTCTCCAACTCATTGTGCATCTAATAGGCGAATAAAATCACTACCAAAAATGACAAATCTTAAACGACTTTTTTTTACGATACCCAAATAACGTGAACTGGGAACCCAAAGTTGAAGCTTCAAACGGCAATTTAAGGCATTTCTCGTGCAGCTAGGCTACCGGAAGTGGGGTTTATCGGATTCTCCAACTCATTGTGCATCTAATAGGCGAATAAAATCACTACCAAAAATGACAAATCTTAATCGACTTTTTTTTACGATACCCAAATAACGTGAACTGGGAACCCAAAGTTGAAGCTTCAAACGGCAATTTAAGGCATTTCTCTTGCAGCTAGACTACCGGAAGTGGGGTTTATCAGATTCTCCAACTCATTGTGCATCTAATAGGCGAATAAAATCACTACCAAAAATGACAAATCTTAAACGACTTTTTTTACGATACCCAAATAACGTGAACTGGGAACCCAAAGTTGAAGCTTCAAACGGCAATTTAAGGCATTTCTCGTGCAGCTAGGCTACCGGAAGTGGGGTTTATCGGATTCTCCAACTCATTGTGCATCTAATAGGCGAATAAAATCACTACCAAAAATGACAAATCTTAATCGACTTTTTTTTACGATACCCAAATAGCGTGAACTGGGAACCCAAAGTTGAAGCTTCAAACGGCAATTTAAGGCATTTCTCTTGCAGCTAGGCTACCGGAAGTGGGGTTTATCAGATTCTCCAACTCATTGTGCATCTAATAGGCGAATAAAATCACTACCAAAAATGACAAATCTTAAACGACTTTTTTTTACGATACCCAAATAACGTGAACTGGGAACCCAAAGTTGAAGCTTCAAACGGCAATTTAAGGCATTTCTCGTGCAGCTAGGCTACCGGAAGTGGGGTTTATCGGATTCTCCAACTCATTGTGCATCTAATAGGCGAATAAAATCACTACCAAAAATGACAAATCTTAATCGACTTTTTTTTACGATACCCAAATAGCGTGAACTGGGAACCCAAATTTGAAGCTTCAAACGGCAATTTAAGGCATTTCTCGTGCAGCTAGGCTACCGGAAGTGGGGTTTATCGGATTCTCCAACTCATTGTGCATCTAATAGGCGAATAAAATCACTACCAAAAATGACAAATCTTAATCGACTTTTTTTTACGATACCCAAATAGCGTGAACTGGGTAACCCAAAGTTGAAGCTTCAAACGGCAATTTAAGGCATTTCTCGTGCAGCTAGGCTACCGGAATGGGGTTTATCGGATTCTCCAACTCATTGTGCATCTAATAGGCGAATAAAATCACTACCAAAAATGACAAATCTTAATCGACTTTTTTTTACGATACCCAAATAGCGTGAACTGGGAACCCAAACTTGAAGCTTCAAACGGCAATTTAAGGCATTTCTCTTGCAGCTAGACTACCGGAAGTGGGGTTTATCAGATTCTCCAACTCATTGTGCATCTAATAGGCGAATAAAATCACTACCAAAAATGACAAATCTTAAACGACTTTTTTTTACGATACCCAAATAACGTGAACTGGGAACCCAAAGTTGAAGCTTCAAACGGCAATTTAAGGCATTTCTCGTGCAGCTAGGCTACCGGAAGTGGGGTTTATCGGATTCTCCAACTCATTGTGCATCTAATAGGCGAATAAAATCACTACCAAAAATGACAAATCTTAATCGACTTTTTTTTACGATACCCAAATAAAGTGAACTGGGAACCCAAACTTGAAGCTTCAAACGGCAATTTAAGGCATTTCTCTTGCAGCTAGACTACCGGAAGTGGGGTTTATCAGATTCTCCAACTCATTGTGCATCTAATAGGCGAATAAAATCACTACCAAAAATGACAAATCTTAAACGACTTTTTTTACGATACCCAAATAACGTGAACTGGGAACCCAAAGTTGAAGCTTCAAACGGCAATTTAAGGCATTTCTCGTGCAGCTAGGCTACCGGAAGTGGGGTTTATCGGATTCTCCAACTCATTGTGCATCTAATAGGCGAATAAAATCACTACCAAAAATGACAAATCTTAATCGACTTTTTTTTACGATACCCAAATAGCGTGAACTGGGAACCCAAAGTTGAAGCTTCAAACGGCAATTTAAGGCATTTCTCGTGCAGCTAGGCTACCGGAAGTGGGGTTTATCGGATTCTCCAACTCATTGTGCATCTAATAGGCGAATAAAATCACTACCAAAAATGACAAATCTTAATCGACTTTTTTTTTACGATACCCAAATAGCGTGAACTGGGAACCCAAACTTGAAGCTTCAAACGGCAATTTAAGGCATTTCTCTTGCAGCTAGACTACCGGAAGTGGGGTTTATCAGATTCTCCAACTCATTGTGCATCTAATAGGCGAATAAAATCACTACCAAAAATGACAAATCTTAAACGACTTTTTTTTACGATACCCAAATAACGTGAACTGGGAACCCAAAGTTGAAGCTTCAAACGGCAATTTAAGGCATTTCTCGTGCAGCTAGGCTACCGGAAGTGGGGTTTATCGGATTCTCCAACTCATTGTGCATCTAATAGGCGAATAAAATCACTACCAAAAATGACAAATCTTAATCGACTTTTTTTTACGATACCCAAATAAACGTGAACTGGGAACCCAAAGTTGAAGCTTCAAACGGCAATTTAAGGCATTTCTCTTGCAGCTAGGCTACCGGAAGTGGGGTTTATCAGATTCTCCAACTCATTGTGCATCTAATAGGCGAATAAAATCACTACCAAAAATGACAAATCTTAAACGACTTTTTTTTACGATACCCAAATAAAGTGAACTGGGAACCCAAAGTTGAAGCTTCAAACGGCAATTTAAGGCATTTCTCTTGCAGCTAGACTACCGGAAGTGGGGTTTATCAGATTCTCCAACTCATTGTGCATCTAATAGGCGAATAAAATCACTACCAAAAATGACAAATCTTAATCGACTTTTTTTTACGATACCCAAATAGCGTGAACTGGGAACCCAAACTTGAAGCTTCAAACGGCAATTTAAGGCATTTCTCTTGCAGCTAGACTACCGGAAGTGGGGTTTATCAGATTCTCCAACTCATTGTGCATCTAATAGGCGAATAAAATCACTACCAAAAATGACAAATCTTAATCGACTTTTTTTTACGATACCCAAATAGCGTGAACTGGGAACCCAAAGTTGAAGCTTCAAACGGCAATTTAAGGCATTTCTCTTGCAGCTAGACTACCGGAAGTGGGGTTTATCAGATTCTCCAACTCATTGTGCATCTAATAGGCGAATAAAATCACTACCAAAAATGACAAATCTTAAACGACTTTTTTTTACGATACCCAAATAACGTGAACTGGGAACCCAAAGTTGAAGCTTCAAACGGCAATTTAAGGCATTTCTCGTGCAGCTAGGCTACCGGAAGTGGGGTTTATCGGATTCTCCAACTCATTGTGCATCTAATAGGCGAATAAAATCACTACCAAAAATGACAAATCTTAATCGACTTTTTTTTACGATACCCAAATAGCGTGAACTGGGAACCCAAAGTTGAAGCTTCAAACGGCAATTTAAGGCATTTCTCGTGCAGCTAGGCTACCGGAAGTGGGGTTTATCGGATTCTCCAACTCATTGTGCATCTAATAGGCGAATAAAATCACTACCAAAAATGACAAATCTTAATCGACTTTTTTTTACGATACCCAAATAGCGTGAACTGGGAACCCAAACTTGAAGCTTCAAACGGCAATTTAAGGCATTTCTCTTGCAGCTAGACTACCGGAAGTGGGGTTTATCAGATTCTCCAACTCATTGTGCATCTAATAGGCGAATAAAATCACTACCAAAAATGACAAATCTTAAACGACTTTTTTTTACGATACCCAAATAACGTGAACTGGGAACCCAAAGTTGAAGCTTCAAACGGCAATTTAAGGCATTTCTCGTGCAGCTAGGCTACCGGAAGTGGGGTTTATCGGATTCTCCAACTCATTGTGCATCTAATAGGCGAATAAAATCACTACCAAAAATGACAAATCTTAATCGACTTTTTTTTACGATACCCAAATAACGTGAACTGGGAACCCAAAGTTGAAGCTTCAAACGGCAATTTAAGGCATTTCTCTTGCAGCTAGACTACCGGAAGTGGGGTTTATCAGATTCTCCAACTCATTGTGCATCTAATAGGCGAATAAAATCACTACCAAAAATGACAAATCTTAAACGACTTTTTTTTACGATACCCAAATAACGTGAACTGGGAACCCAAAGTTGAAGCTTCAAACGGCAATTTAAGGCATTTCTCGTGCAGCTAGGCTACCGGAAGTGGGGTTTATCGGATTCTCCAACTCATTGTGCATCTAATAGGCGAATAAAATCACTACCAAAAATGACAAATCTTAATCGACTTTTTTTTTACGATACCCAAATAGCGTGAACTGGGAACCCAAAGTTGAAGCTTCAAACGGCAATTTAAGGCATTTCTCTTGCAGCTAGGCTACCGGAAGTGGGGTTTATCAGATTCTCCAACTCATTGTGCATCTAATAGGCGAATAAAATCACTACCAAAAATGACAAATCTTAAACGACTTTTTTTTACGATACCCAAATAACGTGAACTGGGAACCCAAAGTTGAAGCTTCAAACGGCAATTTAAGGCATTTCTCGTGCAGCTAGGCTACCGGAAGTGGGGTTTATCGGATTCTCCAACTCATTGTGCATCTAATAGGCGAATAAAATCACTACCAAAAATGACAAATCTTAATCGACTTTTTTTTACGATACCCAAATAGCGTGAACTGGGAACCCAAAGTTGAAGCTTCAAACGGCAATTTAAGGCATTTCTCGTGCAGCTAGGCTACCGGAAGTGGGGTTTATCGGATTCTCCAACTCATTGTGCATCTAATAGGCGAATAAAATCACTACCAAAAATGACAAATCTTAATCGACTTTTTTTTACGATACCCAAATAGCGTGAACTGGGAACCCAAAGTTGAAGCTTCAAACGGCAATTTAAGGCATTTCTCGTGCAGCTAGGCTACCGGAAGTGGGGTTTATCGGATTCTCCAACTCATTGTGCATCTAATAGGCGAATAAAATCACTACCAAAAATGACAAATCTTAATCGACTTTTTTTTACGATACCCAAATAGCGTGAACTGGGAACCCAAACTTGAAGCTTCAAACGGCAATTTAAGGCATTTCTCTTGCAGCTAGACTACCGGAAGTGGGGTTTATCAGATTCTCCAACTCATTGTGCATCTAATAGGCGAATAAAATCACTACCAAAAATGACAAATCTTAAACGACTTTTTTTTACGATACCCAAATAACGTGAACTGGGAACCCAAAGTTGAAGCTTCAAACGGCAATTTAAGGCATTTCTCGTGCAGCTAGACTACCGGAAGTGGGGTTTATCAGATTCTCCAACTCATTGTGCATCTAATAGGCGAATAAAATCACTACCAAAAATGACAAATCTTAATCGACTTTTTTTTACGATACCCAAATAAAGTGAACTGGGAACCCAAACTTGAAGCTTCAAACGGCAATTTAAGGCATTTCTCTTGCAGCTAGACTACCGGAAGTGGGGTTTATCAGATTCTCCAACTCATTGTGCATCTAATAGGCGAATAAAATCACTACCAAAAATGACAAATCTTAAACGACTTTTTTTTACGATACCCAAATAACGTGAACTGGGAACCCAAAGTTGAAGCTTCAAACGGCAATTTAAGGCATTTCTCGTGCAGCTAGGCTACCGGAAGTGGGGTTTATCGGATTCTCCAACTCATTGTGCATCTAATAGGCGAATAAAATCACTACCAAAAATGACAAATCTTAATCGACTTTTTTTTACGATACCCAAATAGCGTGAACTGGGAACCCAAAGTTGAAGCTTCAAACGGCAATTTAAGGCATTTCTCGTGCAGCTAGGCTACCGGAAGTGGGGGTTTATCGGATTCTCCAACTCATTGTGCATCTAATAGGCGAATAAAATCACTACCAAAAATGACAAATCTTAATCGACTTTTTTTTACGATACCCAAATAGCGTGAACTGGGAACCCAAACTTGAAGCTTCAAACGGCAATTTAAGGCATTTCTCTTGCAGCTAGACTACCGGAAGTGGGGTTTATCAGATTCTCCAACTCATTGTGCATCTAATAGGCGAATAAAATCACTACCAAAAATGACAAATCTTAAACGACTTTTTTTTACGATACCCAAATAACGTGAACTGGGAACCCAAAGTTGAAGCTTCAAACGGCAATTTAAGGCATTTCTCGTGCAGCTAGGCTACCGGAAGTGGGGTTTATCGGATTCTCCAACTCATTGTGCATCTAATAGGCGAATAAAATCACTACCAAAAATGACAAATCTTAATCGACTTTTTTTTACGATACCCAAATAACGTGAACTGGGAACCCAAAGTTGAAGCTTCAAACGGCAATTTAAGGCATTTCTCTTGCAGCTAGGCTACCGGAAGTGGGGTTTATCAGATTCTCCAACTCATTGTGCATCTAATAGGCGAATAAAATCACTACCAAAAATGACAAATCTTAAACGACTTTTTTTTACGATACCCAAATAAAGTGAACTGGGAACCCAAAGTTGAAGCTTCAAACGGCAATTTAAGGCATTTCTCTTGCAGCTAGACTACCGGAAGTGGGGTTTATCAGATTCTCCAACTCATTGTGCATCTAATAGGCGAATAAAATCACTACCAAAAATGACAAATCTTAATCGACTTTTTTTTACGATACCCAAATAGCGTGAACTGGGAACCCAAAGTTGAAGCTTCAAACGGCAATTTAAGGCATTTCTCGTGCAGCTAGGCTACCGGAAGTGGGGTTTATCGGATTCTCCAACTCATTGTGCATCTAATAGGCGAATAAAATCACTACCAAAAATGACAAATCTTAATCGACTTTTTTTTACGATACCCAAATAGCGTGAACTGGGAACCCAAACTTGAAGCTTCAAACGGCAATTTAAGGCATTTCTCTTGCAGCTAGACTACCGGAAGTGGGGTTTATCAGATTCTCCAACTCATTGTGCATCTAATAGGCGAATAAAATCACTACCAAAAATGACAAATCTTAAACGACTTTTTTTTACGATACCCAAATAACGTGAACTGGGAACCCAAAGTTGAAGCTTCAAACGGCAATTTAAGGCATTTCTCGTGCAGCTAGGCTACCGGAAGTGGGGTTTATCGGATTCTCCAACTCATTGTGCATCTAATAGGCGAATAAAATCACTACCAAAAATGACAAATCTTAATCGACTTTTTTTTACGATACCCAAATAACGTGAACTGGGAACCCAAAGTTGAAGCTTCAAACGGCAATTTAAGGCATTTCTCTTGCAGCTAGGCTACCGGAAGTGGGGTTTATCAGATTCTCCAACTCATTGTGCATCTAATAGGCGAATAAAAATCACTACCAAAAATGACAAATCTTAAACGACTTTTTTTTACGATACCCAAATAAAGTGAACTGGGAAC
>CAWVQA010001208.1:12500-37333 GCA_963932145.1 Acanthosepion lycidas | reverse complement strand
GTATTTAGAGCATGACAAAACATAAAAATGCTACCAAATTTATGTTGCAAGCTCAATTAGCAACTGATTTTTATAACCATTCAAAGTTTGTCAGATTTTCTGTTTCAAGTGTGTATGATCCAGTGTATATGTGAAGATGTAAGCTTTAAACAAGTGAAAATTCATTATAAATGCAATGTCATTAAGTAATAAAAGAAATGGAATTAAACACCAGAAGGCAACTTTGACCATTCATATGAATTTCAATTCTACAGTTAAGTCATTGAAACTTAATGTTTCATAGTATGTTAGAGATTAAGCTAATTTTTTATCATGGGAATACATCAGTAAAACAATTATTTCATCATGTAAGTACAGGCAGATACAAAATTTGAAAATAGGGCAAAAAATATTTCTTGAACTTGCTGAAAAAATGTATCTGGTGGAGGTACAAGCTTGAAACGTTACTCATTTTGTGATGAGGAATTCAACTAAACAGTTATTTTGTCTATAATAAAACTTTTTCTCATAAATATATTTGATTTTTTTGTAAATTGACTTTCCCAAAAAGGACTGACAACATCAAAACTTTGAAACTTGTTATACAAAAGGAATCAGTGGTCAAATTTTCAAATAAATGCTTATTGTAAAGACTTAAAACTCAATTTTTAAATTAAAAAAATAAAGAACAAAATTGAAACGATTAAAACTACATTTATTGGAACTGATGAGAAAAAATTTCTGGGCAGTTTGAACGGTCCTACTGCACTTCCTCTCACTTCTACAATCAATATTTCTGGAACATTCCAGATTCTACTATCACTTGAAACTGGCATTACCACTATGTCCTATCTTAAGACAAAAGTTGACTTGACCTGTGCAATGTCACCCACCAAAGGCCATCAGAAATGATTGTTTCTACCCTTTGTTGGAGCTAGAAACTTGATTATTGCACTGGTTGGCGATGTAATGTCAATGACTTGGCCAATGTAGAAACTGAAATCATAGTATACAGCAATCTATTGGCCTTATTTTTCATATCTGAAGATCAATTGAGATGGCACAGTGACCAGAGTTAATCATGAGGTCTTTAAGTTCCTGTGATGTAATTTACAATGGCAAGGAATTCATCAGCTACAAAAAAAAGCATCATGAGAAGAATCTAAAAATGCTCTTTATGTCCTTTTATTAGCTAAAATTTTCTTGGCTGTGTTAAATGCTTGTTGAACTTGCTTCATCAATCTTGATTGTTTCATCCTTGTATTAGGATAGTTTGCAGCACCTTGGAAGAACCTGCAAGTAAAACATACAATTCTTGTATCACAAAAGAAATATAAAAAAAAGAGTGCTCCTTAACAGATTTTGCAAAAAGAATTGTCTTCTATCTTTGCCTATTTAAGGGCTTCCCTCATGGAACTATAAAAGTTGCAGAAGTTAGGTTATAAAATAGATGAGACCTCACCAGAACAGCAGTCAGATTACTGGGTATTACTACCATACCATTTAAAAGCATTATTTTACATATACAAAGTTTCTCTCTTTCTGTTTTTTTTTTTTTTTTCCATATGGTCAAATACAGGTGTGTAAAGTTTAATTAAACTATGTATTTCTAGTTTATTGTGACACTATTTAACTGTGGTAATTAATTAACTAATCAGCCATAAAAAAATTACACAAGAAAATATTGAGAATGGAAAAGGCCATATGCAAGCTTTTGACAATTGATTAATGATATTTGTAAAAGTACTGATTAATGAAAAACCCAAGAACAAGATATCATCTTAAGTGCTGGCAAGCCCAGGCCATATGATAATTATAAAAGTTTTGGCATGAGAAAATATTGTTGATATGGGGTAGAGAATTATCCTTGTTTATTTTTCAGAAGTTTATTCTCTTTTTTTTTTTTTTTTTTTTTTTTTTTTTTTGAGAAGCCAAGACTTTGACGATTGATTGATTTGATGGTGTTTGTAAAAAGTGCTGGTTAAGAAGACGCAAAGTGACCAAAAGATCTGAGAGATTTTTAGTCGCCATGTGTGATTTGTAAGAGTTTTGGCCAGTGGGGAAAGAAAATTTTGTAAACAAAAAATTCTACATTATAATTTTAATGTGGCCAGCTTAGCCACGCCTGCACGGCCGGGACCACATTGGTTGAGTGGTAGCAATGGTGATAGGTGGAGGTAATTTGATGAGAAAGATGGGAAAATTAACATCCATTGGAAGGATTTGGTATGAGGTATCAATGTTAGAAAGGGAGAGTTTGGGAGGATAGCTCTCCTAGAACCTCTCCTCACGGATGAAGAGATCCCCCACAAAATGGAAAGCGAGTAATTTTCCAAAATGGGAAGTAATCAATTTTCTTGGTTAGACAGCAGAGGTTTCGGGATTTACTGAAAACCCCAGACTGTGTCAAACCCCACCTAGGTTTTTGGTCAGTGTCCATATAAATGAACGCCCTCGGAGAGTAGCAGACAGTTGAAGTTAGAGCCTTTGGTATTGCAATTCGAGTGGCAGTAACCAGTGTTGCCTTGCAGAAGCTGACTGAGAGATTCCATGACCTCCGACTTTGCCTATCCTACCAACAGCAAATTATACTGATGAAAAGTTTCCTGGGTATGACTATAAACTGCATCCAGCAGCAAGGCCTCTGATCAGGTTTTGAGGAGCATGGAACTGCCTCTTAGTTGCTGTTGTTCGCGGGTGCTACACAAGGGAACGATCATCATCTATACAAAGTTCATTAAAAGAACCTAATGGAAAAATAAACCCTATACCATCAACTGCAAACAAAAATAACTCTACATCTATAAAACTATTAAACCCGAAAAATCCAAACAAAATCCAAGAAATAGAAACATCAAAACATTCTGAAGAGAATGAAAAGATACAAAAAAAAAAAAAAAAAATAATGAAACTGTTATTGAAGAACCAAGGAAAATGGACATAAGGAACAAATCTCTAGCCCATCACAAACAAGGGAAAGATCATCATTAAAAGAACCAAATGGTAAAACTAAGGGAGCAAAGTCAAACAAGAAACTAGAAACAAAAGTAGTTCAAAGAACAAAACATAAGAAACAAAATGCTAATAGTCTGAAGTATGTAGAAATGATGGACACTTCGCCCATATAAAAAAAAAAAAAAAATAATAATAATTAGACATGTAAAAATTCATAATTTGTAATACATAATCAGGATGCAAAACCTTATTCAATGGAATTGTAACTGGGATCAAAACACTATGAAAGTGTAAAAATAGGTTTTAATACCAGAAATACTTTGTAAAAAAATTATTACCAGCAATACATTTTTGAAAAACAATTATTACTAGCAATATATTTAAAAAAAAAAAAAAAAAAAAAAAAAAAAAATATTACCAGCTATACATTTATTGAAAAAAATGAAAAAATATTACCAGTGATACACATTTGAAAGAAAATTTACCAGAAATAGAATTTTTGAAGGAAAATTTTTACCAGAAATAGATTTTTAAAAAATATTACCAGCACTTAAAAACTAAACCAGTTGACTTAGAGGACTAGAACTTTCCCAAGAAGTGTAAAAGTGTCACACTCAGTAGAAAATGGGTTGGGAGAAAAACACACACTCCTGTATATAACAGACGGATAAAAGTTAATTTGTTACTTTCAACATAATTGAACCTTTTCGGTTTTTATTCGCGTCTTTATGCTTGTGCGATATCACCTCCAGTTAGATTCATCTTACACTACAGCCCGATGTCTGATTGATCTCGTCTACCTAGGATCAAAATCACAACGTGTGTAGGTTGGACTTGAGATCAAACTAGTTACTTCGGTAAGCAGATATTTGAAGTGAGCTGGGAACGACGTAGCTGGTGTCGAACCAGTTGCAGCTGGTGTGAAGCCGTTAGCATCAACTGTCCATCCCACTTGGTACTCTGACCAAAGGATTCCGCCAGGTAGTGATGACCACCGATTGACCGGGACACAGGCTGGTGTCAGCAACTAAGAGTCAACCCCAAAATGCCGATAGGAGAAATAGGATAGTTTTACACCATGACTGGGGATTGACCACAGGCTGACAGCTCAGTGTCACATTATTTTTTAATACCCATTTACTTGCACAATAAGTAATTTACTTTATACAACTTTAGAATAAACATAAGAAATATAAGAAAAAATTTAAACTCGCCTAGAAACTGTGAAATATCCATTGATGAAACAAGCTCCAGAGTTTTTAAATCTGATGTTGTTCAGGGCAGCCAGTGAATTCAAATTTTTAAAAAAACATGTTTTATATTTGTCTGTGTTTCAAGTTGGTTGTACATACTGATATGAAATCAACTGATTATTAAATTTTCTTTATATACTAATTTCATCAAAATAAGTTTAAAAATATTTCTAGTTGAATTTGAAGGAAATTTCCCTATTTTAACCCATTTTTGCACTGTAAATTAGGCCAGTTTGGGATACCTAATTTTATATTAAGATAATTACCAAACTAATTTTAATACAATTAAATTTGTTCATATTGTAAAATTTTTCAAACAATACAACCCTTGATGGAATAATTCTATTTAAAATGTTAATTTCAGGTAGTATATAGGATGCACTCATAAAATACAATATTATTTACATACAACAATTGCATATTAGACAGAAAAAGGATTATAAAATGTATAGTAAAAAATTTTAATGTGAATATTGTTTGTTAAAGTATTTCAAAACTATTGGAGGATATTATGTGTTCTATATTGCAATTGCTATCTGCCTACACCTTCTGATAAAGGACTTCTGTATCTCTGTCATGGTGTTTCTTTAACATCTGCTTATTAAACCTGAATGTTAAAAAATGAATTTCATGTGGTGATGCATTGTATATGATTTTAAATGTTTAAATTTAACTAAACATAATTAATCCAAAGTTTTGTAAGATTATTATTTTGTCACAAATGAATTTCACTTGGTGATACTTAACAATATGCTTATGGGGAATGCATGCTGACACTTTGAGGCATAGACAACTTTTTTCCCTGACCAGTGGGCTGCATGTGATAAGGCCTAATCATAAGGCGGGCCACACTAATAAAAATATTTGCAGTAATTTTCACTACAGATGAACATCTGCATAATCGTCTGACAGTGTGGTACTTCATGTGATTAATTTTTAATTTATCTACTTGAAAATATAAAAAAAATTTTTAAAAATAAAAACTATATTTCTTCAGATAAAAAATATCAATATTTCCTGTTTCTAAAGCAAAATATATTTAGACATCTGATCTTAGTAAAAATTGTTTCAAATCATTTTAAACCATGATGAAAATGTTATCTCTGGAAGTTCAAAAATTTAAGAAATATTGCACTTAATCATTGTTTATGTATGCGGTTATGTATGAGAATGTGATTGAACAAGTGAGAACGAAATTAACAAAATTTCAGTAAATGTTATTTTCCGCATGAAATTAGACATGCCATTCAGAAAGCCAAATGAACCAGTTTGCCCGTGATTGCTTTATATTTTCATTAAGTAATGGGAGAGAGCAAAGAAGAAAAATATTGAAGTTTTATTCTACATCCATTACATAAATGTTTCAGAATATACTCAGTATCCCTAAATGCATCTCTAAACGTGATCTGTCACTATACATCAAATTATGTAGTATCATTTGTATTATGCTTTGTAAAGAAAAAAAGCTTGACAAGTGTTTCAAGTAAAAAAAATCTTTTCAAGAAAATAGTGTACGAAACACAAATTAACCAAAATTAACAATGGGTTTATATAGCTATTTCCTGTTTTCAATTTAATATTTAGTTTTTTTTACATTTTTCATATAAGTTAAGAAGACTGACTCTTCATACTTTTCCTATTATAATTTGATATTTCCTTAATATTGTTTATACTTAATGTTGTCAGCCTATAAACTATTTAAGTATTACAGTTAAATCTGTTTATTAAATAGAAAAAAAATTTGTTGCTCTCTTCAGGCTGCACACCAATCTGGAGAAGATGAAGTGAGTCTGTCTACTATGGGGAGAGCTTACACTATTGATTTCAATTCCATGCAGCAAATCAATGAAGATACTGGAACTGCAAGACCTGTCCAAAGAAAAGTGAATCCTTTGGTTGCTGGATGCCTTCATTCTGCTTGTGAGTTAGTTTTTTTTTGTTTTTTTAATGCTAAATTCTTAATTGAAACTATTTTTTTTAGAAATTTTCATAAGTTATCAAAATTTATTTTGGTTAAAAGTTAGACTTGCAGATCTATACAGAACTTTATTTTGACTAAAATATTTTTTCAGCCTCTGCCTCTGATCCAAATGTGGAGCAGTGTGATTCCAGAGAAGAAATCCTCAAAGAAGACATAGATCTTGCTTCTGCATTCATTCAGACTTTATTTGCAGTATTATATGAAGTCTACAGTTCCTCAGTAAGTTACTCCATTATTTTCATTTATGTTATCAAAATGTATTGTGATGGGACAAAAGTTTGGAGCACTTTCACTTTGAACACATTTTATTTCACACAGGACTGATATTTATAGTTATGTATGTATTCTGAAAGGTGAAATTTGAACATCTACCTATAAATTTTACAAATGTGAATTGTGAATTTTAAATGTTTAAGTGAAATGGGGGAAAATGAGATGTATTTTTGTCATTTGATGCTCTTTATTTCTGGAAAGGAATAATAAATTCATGTATAAATTGAAAATAAAGTTATGTGCTACTTATAGAGATGGTGCCGTAGCCGAGAATGTTATGATTTGTAAGTGGAAATTTTGATCTGGAAGACCGAGAATATTGCAGTTGTTGATGACCAAATAGAAATGGTGATGAAAAAAATAATCCATCTAATGATGTGGGCATTAGAGAGGTACTCCACATATTACATTATTAAAGACATTGATGAAAAGCATCTGGAGTTGGTCAATCAGAAGGATGTCATCTTCCATCAGGACAATGCCAAACTTTGCAGATCTGGCAAAAATTGACCCAGTTTGACTGGGATATGCCCATATACCCACCATACTCACCTGATCATGCACCTTCTGATTGCCATTTATTCAATCTCTACAAAACTTTTTTAATGGGGATAGATCATGGTTTTCTATATTAGAACATATTAAATGTCAATGTTGAAAAAATATAGTTGGGATTAAGAGTATAATTTGGCTTGAAAAGTTACCCCTAAATTGAAGTAGTAAAAGAAATAATGGTGCTTAAGCTTGATCATTTCAGATTCCAGCAATTCCCCAGAAGCGTATGTCCTGGGTATGATGTTAAACTGCATCCACGTCCTGGTTATGACGTTAAACTGCATCCAACAGCAAGGCCTCTGATCAGGAGGTTTTGAGAAGCGTGGAACCACCTCTAAATTGCTGGTGTTCCCAGGCCCACCTTGACCCGGGGTGGTAGCACCTGTTACGGTCCCAGCTATGGACAAATAGTGAACTCCTAGTTTTTCCAGATCTTACCCACGTCCTGGATATGACGGTAAACTACATCCGTGTCCTGGGTATGGCAATAAACTACGTCCAACAGCAAGGCCTCGGATAATGTTTTCGGAAAAATAATTTTGCCAGCTATACGTTTTTTTTTTTTTTGGAAAAATAATGTTGCCAGATATACGTTTTTGAAACAATAATGTTGCCAGGTGTGCATTTTTGAAACGGTGATGTTGCCAGCTATACGTTTTTTGGAAAAAATAATGTTGCTAGCTATACGTTTAATAGTACTGTATATTTAATATATGTATATAGGTGTGTGTGTGTGTGTATATATATATATATATATATATATATATATATATATATATATAAATATAAATTATAATCATATTGTGTGTTGATCAGTATATTTTAGTAGAAATAAGTGGATATGTAGATTTCAAAGCTCGTCTATGATTTTTATCACAGTTCTGTTAACTTTCAACGTTCGCTCCACAAATAACAAAAGCAAGCGAAAGTTGTAACTTATAGCATCGCACACTATGATACCAGATTGGGCATTAGATGACCCACACTAGTTGATATGCCATAAAACTCAACCAACCAGAAGCGTTGTCATTGCTTGCAAGACAAAATTGTTTGTGAAATGTATAAAAAAAAAAATCTGTTTTATCTTTTTTTTTCCAAAAGACAAAGATGAGAAAGAGCAATGGAGAAAATCAGTTCTAAATTACAAACAATACAGTTATTTGTCAACTACATTGGTCTTCAAATTTTGATACCATAGAAGTTCATATAAAAATGCACCTCAAAAATCCACCAACACCCTCTGCTGTTCAAAGGTATATAAAAAAAAAATCCCTCAAATATTGCTTGAAATTGATGAAATGAATTTTTAGAATTAGATAAGATTAATTATACAAATTTGAAAGAGTCTAATCAACAACAAAAAAGACTTTGTGTATCCAGTTGTAGCATTTTGGGCTAAATATATTTTAATTGTTCAGTCATCAAAAGTTATCCCTTTCTTTATGTTGAGAATTTAAAAAAAAAAAAAAAAAAATTGTGGTTTGAAACTTTCATTATAGAGTTAAGTGTTAGATAAGTAGCCTGTCCAAAAACCATATAAATACAGTAGATATTTGGTCAGCATTGGAAGAAATTATCCGATATTTAAAGTCTATGGTTTTTGATCAGATGAAGGATATCTTGAGTCAGCACTTTTCAGCAATGGCCCCCAAAATGGTTGGGATGAAATATGGCACAGATATAATAATATGTGCTTTTGAGTACTATACAAAATGGTGGTCATTGTATGATAGATTAAGAAAGGATTTTTAATTACAATCATTAACATCATTAAGAAGGATGACATCAAAAGTTTCAAATCTTTTTTTCCTATATTTATTTAATAATCTTAATGCCAATCAAAAAGAGTGCATAATTCTCCATAAAGTATATATTAAGATGTTGTCATGGCAAACAACTATTTAGTAAGTCAGTTGACAATGTATCTCTACTTGCTCAAACAGCACTTGGTATAATATCGATATGTATTAATGTGGGTCCAAAATTTCTTGGAAGAAGATTGATTCAAAAACTAACATCAGCCTTTTTATTTGAACAAATTAAGTTAACAGTTCAGGCCATCACCTCTGTACCAGCTCATATAAAGGCAACAGAATAAATCAAGCTTTTTTTTTTTTTTTTTTTTTTCTCACTCCCTGAAGATATCTTAACAGTTATATTGTTTTGAATCTGAAAGACAAGTTAAACTTTCAGATTTAAATGAAATTTCCATTTCTTTGGAAAGACAGGTTTCTACTTAGAGTGTTTTCAGAAAAAACATAATGCACTTCACTCAGTCTGAAATAGGTGCAGATAAGAATGATGCTGTCATCTTCATAAACAAGGTTTTGACATGGTGGAAAATTTGAAATGTTAAGACTCTTCAAATGGATAAACTATATAATGACCCCTTTAGAAACTTAAATCAGATCTCCAAATGATAACTGACGTGATTTTATCATTGATTTTGGTCAAATGGCACTTAATTATCCAAATACCTTGCTACTACCATACACCATACTTGCAATGGAATTGTTAGTCTATGTAGACACCTTTTACCTATAAACTATAAATATGTCTTACTTTGGCAATTTACAACTGATCCATTAGAAAAAGATTTGGTAAATCTTGTCAAGGATCAGGTGGTATCTATTTTATAAATGTCCAATAGTGTATTGAAAAGCTGCATATTAAGCGGACATCTTTAATTTTAAGTCAGAATGTAAATATTGATGCTTTTGATGTTAAACCAGGTTACATCTTGTGGTTATAAACTTTGTGAAGAAGGTTCAGAAATATTTGGCAATCTGGAAAATTTAGAACCATTTCTTTCTGATGAAATAAAATGGCTCATGTATACATAGCTGGATATATTACAAGAAATGATAATCAACCCAGTGAATATGAAACCCATTTATATTATAAAAAGTATGAAAAATATACCAATTAAATTGGCCGTGAAAAACTAAAGGTTCCTTCTGACCACACTTGCCAATGGTTATTTTTTGTTTTGTTCTTTTCCATACATTTACCTTTCTTATTTTGTTTAATACTTATCAGTGTGGACACTGATAAGTATTAAACAAAATAAAGAGGTAAATGTTGTAATGTGTATTTTTGTTGTCCACAGCAAAAATACATATTTTCTTTTATTTAATTTTCAGCACATCCTATTATCCTTAGGTATGGGTTAAAATGTTATTCTAAGTACTTTAAAAAATAATTAACTTAATTTTCTTCCAAAATTTCTGAAGATAAAACATTTTTCAATAGGACTCCAGTTCTGGCTCTCAGTTGCACCATGAGCAGGCTTAGCATCATGGGATAGCTTCAATTTTCTTGAAGCTTGTAAAAACCACTTAGACCAGAAAGATGCCAAGTTCTAGGAGGATGGAATCATGAAGTTGCCTTAAAGATGGTGTAAAGTAGAACAAAATGACACATGTGGTTGAATAAATCTATGGACAAATATTGTCTTTGAAATTCTCTTAAAAAGCACTGCAAACTTTTTAGACTTATATATTTGATTTCAAATAGATTAAGTATTTTTCTATATCTTCAATTTAATAAAATGTAATAAGGATATTTTGTTAACTTAGTTACTTTTGTATAACTATTCAATCAGGGCTTCAAACTAACTTTTTATACAATCATCTTGGAACCATCCTGGAAAATAAAAGAAAGTAAAACTGAAAGAAAATTTTTTAACTGCATTAAAAATTTTAGGAAAAAAAAAAAAAAAAAAAAAGGCTAAAATATTGAAGTTTAAAAAATAAATTAGTTTAATTTTACTGTAATTTTTATGAAAATAACAGTTTCTTTTATATAAACATTTTGGCTAAATCATCTTGAATTGGAAATGTTAATAATTTTCATGCTCAGAGTAACTTTCATTACATTTTAAGAATTGTGCTCTATTCATTCAGTTTCTATATAAAAATATGTGCATTTAAACTATTCACAATCAAAAAGTTTTTTAAAGTCTTTATCAAAAAATTTTCATTTATAGTGTGGGCTGAATTGTCGTGATATTGTAGAATCTTGTAGGTTCAAGTCATCTACTTTTTTGAATTTATTTAGTATAAGAAAAATGTCTCCAATTTTTTAGTCTCATGGTTTGTATTTTACAAACCAGAACAAAATGGTGACTTGAAGGTAAAAATAAGTGTAAACTTTCTTCATAATAATTATCAAATAAAAACACTTGGGCCTTATTTTATATTCTGAAATTGTCAAGAAAGATTCAAGACTTGCAGAAGTTAATTTATATTTTACAGACCAAAAATTTGGTCTTGTCTGTAAATTGTTCATAATAAATTTTTGGAAAACTTGAATTTCAGTAGCTTGTCACTTCAAAATAAGCAGTTTTTAATTTTAATTCACTGTTATTTTATTTGTTCTAGATGCTATTTTCTTTCATAAAGATAAAACAAAAACAAAAAACAATTTATAATGTAGACCAAAAGTGATTTATTGGCATTAAGTCATTTTAATATACACTGTACAGCCTCATAGCCTACCTTGTACCATAGTTTGGTTTATTTTGAAGTACTTGTGCAGCAATTTAATAACCCAAGTTCCAACATGGGCTGCTTACAATTCCTTGAGTGAATAAAATCCTATTGCTTTCTTATTCAACAAGCCTTCAATACACATAAGAATAAAATTTTACTTTGAATTTGCATCTGCCTTAAGTTAAAAAAGGGGGGAAAAAAAAAAAAAAAAGTAAATTTTTTGATGAAATACAGAAGTGGAGGAATTGGTGCTAGCTACAAAACTACTGATGATATGGTAATTGAACATTTGACATTAAAGAAGTATGATCTCTGACATTATAATGAAGTATGACCTCACCAGCTATTTAAGTTATAAGCAGGCTAGTGCTCACTGTGATATCCCATTTGTCATAGAGTTTGAACTTAACTGTGTTATAAATAGGTCACCCTTTTTACCCTTATTGACCCAACCTCACATCTCTTTATCCTTATTGACCCATCTACGCACACACACATTTTCCCCTCCCAAAATATATGCCTTAAAAGTGTTCGAAGAGCAAACACTACAGTGAGGATGCTTGATTTTTGAGATTCACGGAAGAAACATATTTACCGGTAAACATGTTATTCATTATCTTCTACATTAATCTATCCCTTTTTATTTTACCTTCATTCAATCAATATCAAAAAGTTTTAATCAAAATTGCCCTAGACCTGACTTCCTTTTTTCTCTGACTACCAGTTTTAGCGAAACCTAAATAAATTAAATGAAAATTAACTTTTAGCATTTGTTTTATTTTGCATTGCTTATTTTTGTTACTTTTGTCACGTCATGACAAAATGAGGGCTCGTCCTAACTAAAACAAAAAAACAAACAAAACCAAGTATATTTAACGATTGTTTTACTACTTAAATACAATAATGTACGTGATAGTTTGATATTTTAAAAACTTGCTATTGTACCTTGTTAGAAAAAGACAGTGTATATTTTTTCATCGAAGAATTTTTGTCTTTGACCAATATGGTTGATGCATTTGATTCTTTAACAAAATGTAAATTGCTAAAATTTGCTATACATTTTAATTTACATGCAAATACATTGATGAAAAATGTGGAAATAAGACATTGTAGCTAAAAAAAAATTAAGACCAGTTCCTAAATTTTCTGGGAAATCGGTAGATAAATATTTCTTACAATTTGAAAAAAATAGTAGAAAGTCTAAACTGGCCAACCTTATTACAGAGATTTTTAATGGATAGAGCAGCTAAAGTATATTCATCTCTTAGCATTGAAGACTCAACAGATTATAGTAAAATTAAAACTGCTATATTAAATGATACAAGCTAGTGCCAGAAGCTTATAGGCAGAAATTTAGAAAATGTAAAAAATTCTCTAATCAAACCTTTGTAGAATTGGCGAGAGAAAAAGACCTTTTTGATCAATGGTTAAGGACTAAAAAAATTAATGATTTTGATAAATTGCATCAGTTAATTCTTATCAAGAATTTTTAGCAATGTTTATCTTACGATTTAATAACTCAGTGACAAAGATATAAAAAAAAGTCAACAAAACAGCAGTCATTTCGACTCTTATACATTAATGTGCACAAAGAAATTTCGCAGTATGGGTAGTATTAGACCAAGTTAAAATTATTTAAAAAAAAAAAAAAAAAAAAAAAAAAATGGACCAGTCAGCATTCCATCCTACTTCTCTCCCACAAACTAAACCTCATTTAGGACTTCTGTCCAGTCAAAGAACTGGCTGTTTTCATAATTCTCTTGAAAGAGATTGTCGAATTAAATGTGCGTATTGTAAGAAAAATAATCACATTATGTCTGATTGTTTTAAACTTAAAAAAAAACAAAAAAAAAAAAACGTGAAACTGATAGCTCTTTCTTTCCCCATGCTTTTATTAATAAACAAATTACTAAAAAGACCTTCATTCCTGAAACTCTTGTTAAACATGATCTTAAACAAAACTCCCATTTATGGGAGAGTTATAAGCCCTTTTTGTCTAAGGGATCTTTCTTTATTGACAATACTGGCTGTTTAAAGCCTATTCAGATATTACAAGATACTGGTGCTTCTCCAACTTTGTTGTTGGAAGATGTGTTACCGTTATCTTGAGACTTTTACCAGTAATTCAGTGTTAATACAGGGTATTGAACTAGGTATCATCAATGTCCCTCTCTATTGCATTTACTTAGAATCAGACCTGATAATTGGTCCAATTACTGTAGGTGTTCGTCCAACCCTTCTTATCAAAGGAATTTCTATGTTACTTGGTAATGATTTAAGGCGTGGGGAGTGGACCCTATTGTCACTGATATAATGGATGCTAATTATGTCTGATTTAAAAAAAAAAATAAATAAAAAAAATCAGAATTTATATCCTGCCTGCACTATTACTAGATGCAATGACAAAAAACAAGCTGATACAGGAAATATCATTCTCAGGTGATTCTCTAAAACTGAATGAGACCTTTATATCTTGTCAGGTTGAAAAGGATAAAAGAATATACCATTTTAACAAGATAAAAATTGAGAGAAATAACCAAAAAATTAAACCATTTTCAACCTTAGCTAATATTGAGAAAAATGCTGGATGTCATCAAGATGACCAAAGTAATTTAAATCAAAAAAATTAGAACATTTATCTCTTAAGAGGCATAATAGTTCTGATTTGGTCAATGATTTCAAAATAATTTTTCCTGATATTCTGGGAAAGACCACTGCTGCCCAGCATAAAGTTGTAGATGAAAGACCCATAAAACAACATCCATACTGTTTGAATTCTATTAAACTTCAACATATCAAAAAAGAAATTCAATATATGCTGGACAATGACATTATTGAACTGAGCAGCAGTGAATGGAGTTCACCTTGCATTCTTGTACCAAAGTTGGATGGATCGTAAAGATCTGTGATGGATTACTGCAAGTTAAATGCTGTGACCAAAACGCTCATTTTTGATGCCCTGAATTGACAAAATTGGCAATGCACGATATGTCAGCAAATTTGATCTCTTAAAAGGTTATTGGCAAGTATCCTTAACTGACTGTGCTAAAGAAGTTTTTGCATTCGGTGTCTATGACAATTTGTACCAATACAAAGTTATGCGTTTTGGGATGAAGAACTCTTCCACTACCTTTTGAAGAATGATGAATGATGTGTTTCCTTCTTAATGATATCAGGTTGTGCAGTTTACATTTGATGATGTAATCATATACAGCACAATATGGGAGGAGTATCTCAAAAGAATTTTTTGTGCACCTGGAAAAGGTGAAATTATCTGAATTTACACAAATCCAAATTTGTTAAAGCAACTGTTAACTTTCTCGGTCATACAGTGGATCAGGGTTATGTTAACCCTATCATAGCCAAAGTAGAATCTATCATAAATTATCCTGTTCCCACAGACAAAAAACAACTTATGAAATTTCTTGGTATAGTTGGATTCTACAAGAAATTCTGTAAAATTTTTTCGACAGTTGTGAGTCCCTTGACTGATCTTAAGAATAACAAATACTTGTTTGGTGGGGAGGTGTCTTCTGATGAAGCTTTCAAAAGAATAAAATTTCTTCTAATAAGCAAACCAATTCTTTCATCTCCTGATTTTACAAAACCATTTAAACTGGTAGTGGATGGCAGTGATGTGGGAGCTGGTGTTTTATTACAGGATGATGATGAAGGAACTGAGAAGACACATTTATTATTAATTATTTTTCAAAAAAGTTGAATAAATATCAAAAAAAAAATTTTCACTGATTAAAAAGTAATGCTTAGGTTTATCAGGTCTTACTCTTCATCAGTTCTTGTGTACATTGATCATAAACCTTTAACATTTCTGCAACAAAATGGCAAATGAAAACCAGAGACTAACACAATGGATTCTTCAGGGATACAATTTCCTTGTAAAACACATCAAAGGAAAAGATTGCTGATGCACTTTTCAGGATTAAAAAAAAAAAAAATTGTGTGTATTATCAATAATGATTGAAAATCAGTAATGGATGAAGAGTTTCAGAATGACAATATTTAATATTTGAGACTTCTATAATTTTTTGCTGAAGAAGAAAAAAAAAAATCACTGGGGGATTATTCTCAGGTTTTCCAAAATTTTTGTCAAACTTTTTATGAGGGGAGGTGTTATAAATGGGTCACCCTTTTTTGACCTTATTGACTTGTCCACACACATACATACTTCTAGAAAACTTCCCCTCCCAAAATATATGTCTTAAAAACGTTCGATGAATAAATGCTACAGTGAGGACACTTGATTTTGGAGATTCACAAAAGTATATTCACCAGTAAACCTGTTATTCCTTATACATTAATCTATCCCTTTTTGTTTTGCCTTCATTCAACCAATATCAGAAAGTCTCATGTATTTTCATTTAGCCTTATGTTATTTTAAATTCCTTTTTACATAAATTTAATATACCAACATTTTTAATGAAAATCCCCCTAGACCAGACTTCCTTTTTTCTGACTACCAGTTTTAGTGTTTTCATGTCTTGCGCTACTTTTCCTGCTGTACTACAATACTACAAATTTTTAGGACCATCAGTTGGTACGTCACTCTTCGTTTTGTGCTTGCACCAGAACTATTACTTTCATGCACTAACTAGGTGTGATCAAACTGACAAATTCTCAGGCTACATAAAAAGAATCATGTTGGAAAGTATCTATCAAATCCCCCCCACGTTATGAATCTGTCCCAATTGATGGGAGATAATAAAACTATTGAGCAGATTAAAATGGGTTTGGATTTTATTTTTGACTTTATTGCATTAATAAACCTGAATCTGTGGGCAATTTAACATCTTTGCATTGGTATTTATTCTCAAAATATTAACATGAATGCTAATTTGTTTTTTTGCATAGTCTTTGATATGTATTGTCAATTCTGGTTTGTAAAATATTTCTGCTTTGCCATTTTTCAGTATTTTTTCCTCTGAAAGTTTTTTTTAATAATTTTAATTAATGAAAGAGTTTCAGAAACTTCCCAAAAAACAACAAAAAAAGAAGACAAAAGTTGTACAATTTACAGACCAGGTGATTTAGTTCAACAAAATGTAATGTTAATTCAAAAAATAAATAGTTGGTATAATCTGGAAATCCTGTTTGTAAATTGAAGCTGTTTTATAACTCGACAAAAATTGCTACTGCATAAAAAGTCCCTCTTTGATAAAAATTAACCTTATTTGACAACTATTTACATTATTTGGACTATTGTCCTCATCTTTGTTGCCATATTTATTGCAACGTTTCGGCCGTTGTATGCTCTAGCCTTCTTCAGGTGGGTTGGAATGTCAAACAGCCCTTTATTTCACTTGCTGGGGTAGACTGTTCTAGTTCTACATGCCATGTTTAATGGATGTCAGTTATCAGTTATCTCCTGTTAATTCCCCTCTCAAGTTCTTCACTGCCTTAACCAGGTATTGAACTCGCACTTTGGGTCCTGTCACTGGATCTAACTAACGCCTTTATCGACTGTGTCATGTGTCCTTGAGGACATCTGTGTATGAATTTCTAGGTATTATAAACTTAATGTCATCAGCAACCATTTTTTATCAGTGCTCACATGGCAATTTTTTGCTGTTATCATACAAGTTTTTACCAGAGCTCATATTGCAATTTTGTTGTTATCGCTTTTCTCTGGCACTCCTTATTACTGGTATTCATTTCTATGCTTGGTTGGCTCAGGAGATTTTTGTGGCCTAGCATATGTGCTGATTCCTTAAGTTTACGAATTTTCCAATGGTGTTCTTTGTCTATGATCTCAACCTGATCCTACAAAGGGTGGTGATCTCCCTTTTCTTTCCAGAAATATAGACAGATAATTAATTGATAAGCTAACACAAAAGGGAAACCGATTTAATCAGTTGCTAGGTCGACTGCTCAGAAAATTAGTTCACTGTCATTGTCAGAAACTCCCTTACACTTTTATAAGTCTGCATTCTTCATACATTTGAATATTGATGCCACATATGATCTGGTTTTTTCTTTTACGTATTTAGAGATTCTTGATAAAATCCTGACAACTCATCTTGTAACTTTCCCACCACTGTAATGTAACTGCTCTGTGCCTTTTCTATATTTTCATGGTAATTGTTCTGAGGAGCTTTGCTTTTTGGCACCTACAGTTTTATTAATTTAAGTGCTGTACTAGATTGATGGCAAGGTCTCATCATTTTACACTTGAAATGGGTATATGTAACCATGAATTTTATGCTAACAGTTTCTTCTCATACTTGTTTGTGGAACTCTCTTCTGACCTCTTGCTTTCCAGTCAACTTTGATCTTCAAAATGCAATATCATTATCCAGTGTTAATTCCTGTTCCTTTATTGTCCTTGCTCCTTAATAGTATTTTCCTTTCACTTGTATGCTCAAATTTGGTAACTCCTTGCATCTTAGTGGCTTTATTGCTTTGTTTGGGATGAGAAAATAACAAAACCTATTTATTTTGTGTCTATAAAATACACACCAGATAAACTGAAAAAAATTGTTTGGGCTTTCATGATTTAAACAACTATTTAAAAAACAAAAAACATCTCGTCGAACATTTTGATTCCACAGGATTACAAATCATCCAGTTTTATTATAATTACTTGTCTTTTATAATGAATAAATTTTTCATGTTTTTCATTTTTTTCAATTCTCCCTTGTATTTTTAATTCAGTTTGTTAATCAGGAACATAACAAATAAGTGTTGGTTCTTAATGGTTCATTGAAGTGTTTTTAACAAAAACAAAATTGCTAAAACATGAATATACATGAAAAAAGTAAATGTCCCAAACTACTCTGAATCGTAAAATAAAAATTATTTAATTAGCAAAAGCCTCTAATTGCTCTGAATACGATACATTATGGGCACTATTGTCTCAAGAAAAAAATTTGTGGAGGATGAATAATGAATTTTTACAAGAATTTTCATTTTTGAAAAATTTTGATTAGTATAGTTTATAAAGTTTTAAACCTTTTAGAATTAAGCTTTCAAAAATAAAATATACTTTTCTGAAACTTTTAACTTAGAAAAATTAGCTGATTTAAAGTTTAATTAATCTGATTTGAAAAATACAGTTTAAAGTCCTCAGGGACTGTTTCATCTTTACAAATTTTCTGTATCAGGAGCATTAGCTGGGTCTTCAATTTGAGGCCAACGAAAATGCTAAATTGTGATCACTCTGCAGAAACTATTGTGGGATCTCCCTCCTAAGCATTGCTGGCAAGATCTTTGTGTGAATACTACTGAATCGACTCCTCACCATGGCAAGTGAGATTCTTCCAGAATCCCAATGTGGTTCCTGGCTTCAAGAGGCACTGCCAACATGGTTTCTGTGTGCGACATGGTTTCTGTGTTTCTTTTTATAAATGAAAATTTTTGCTGCTCATGACGAGCAGCAAAAATTTTCATTTATAAAAAGAAAAAAAAAAAAAGCTTGTTACTACAGAGTTTTTTTTTATTTTATTTTATTTTTTTAAAGAAATTAGTTGCTCTTAGAATAAGTATAATAAATATTTTATAAATAAAATTTTGTATCTTTGTATTGTATCCCCAAATACCTAACAAGCCACCCTAAACTAATATTCTGTCATTAACAGAAGTTTGGAATTGTTAACAGAAGCTTGAAATTAATTTGACATTAATTTCAAGCCCTGTTTTCATTTCAACAATTACTTCATGGTTTATCTTTTGCAGGCTGGACCTACAGTGCGACATAAATGCCTTCAAACATTACTAAGAATGATATATTATGCAAGTGCATCCCTTCTCAAAGAAGTATTAAAGAATCAGCCCGTCTCCAGGTATGTTATTGGATAATTTATCTTTACAGCAGAGCTTACTATATAAATCAGGATACAAAAGGGCCAATTATGTGCATGGGGGTGCAGACCCTGTAAGTTGGTTCCCACAAAGCTGAATTAAATGTTTGGTAATTTTGTGTGATAGAAAATGTGACAGGTGGGGACACAACATTTCATGCATATTTCAGCTGTTTGTGTTTATTAAGTTCATTTTTAGAAAAGCAAAATTTACATGTGATGTTTAAAAAGAATCATAAATTCTCGAAATGTGGGATAGTTGGCAAATTATTTATCTCGGACACAAAATAGAAATATTCTAACTTTTCTTGAAAAGTTCTATTCTTTTCAGCAATTTTCTTTTTCTTTGATATTATTTTGTTTCAATTAATGTAGTTGACTAAAAACAAGTCTTTCTTCCTTGAAACTTCAGTTTATTTAGCAATATTCCATCAAAACTGTTTCTATCATAATTTTCTGTTAGTTGTCTTTTACCTCATGTACTCCCTCTGCCTCAGTATGAAATACAATCAATTCCTATTATGAAAAAAAAGAAGGAAAAATCCATTTTCTGTTGTGTATACTGGTCATGTCATTTCATGTACCCTCTCCACTTGAACATTATCAAATTTATTCCTTCTCTTGCTATGAAAAATAAAAAACTCATTTTCTGTTTTTTGTGTAATCTATCATCTCAATTACACCCCCACATCAATATAGCTAGTCAAATTTATCCTGTCTTACCTTATGAAAATAAAAACAAACTTTCCTTTTCCTTGTGTTTGAGTTGTATTGCATCTCAATCATTCCCTTCACCTCCAAGAAGTTCTCAATACAAATTAGATTATTTGACTTTTTTTTTATTTTTTTTTTATTATAAATGTATATAAAAATTAGATGTTTTTCCCATTTTCCCCTAATGATTTGTCAAATTTACTTATAAAAATTAAAACAAAAAACAAACAGGCATTGTTGTGAAATACATTTGTACTCTTTCATAAGGTATAAGTAGTGGTTGGGAGGTTCAGTTTTCTCCCCTTCATTGGAGATGATCTGGAATAGACCATACTGACCTTAAAATTGACTGTTTGCACTTGGTGTCTAGGTCAAGTTCAATAGTGCCACTGCAAAAGTATGGAATAGAATAAGTTTATTAAAATTTGAGGAAATTATTCAGTCTACGAAAATAGCTCCCCGCTGGCCACAGAAAGATAGTATATGAGCTCCATGTGGATATAAATAATTTGTCATACTGAAATGTTTTATTTTAATAATCTTAACATTAATTTCTTTGGAAGGTAATATTTAGATGTAGCTTCAGGAAATAAGTATTATGATTTTATTTATGCATGTCACCCTCCACACTTTCAGCTACAATCAGTCACTCATATTTTTAAACAAAATAATTCTCTATATGTGTAGTAAATAATGAAAATCAGACATTAATGTTTATTTTCTCAATTGTCTTTCAGTCACATAGCTGCCATGATGGCTTCACAAGATCTAAAAGTAGTGGTTGGTGCCATTCAAATGGCAGAAGTTCTTATGCAAAAACTTCCAGATGTTTTTAGCATTTACTTTAGAAGAGAAGGTTTGTATTAAGGATATTTTTCATCTGTTCTCACACACTCACACATTTTTGAGAATAGGAAACATAAATATCTTCTTTTTTTTTTCTTTTTTTTTCTCTTTTTCTTTAAATTAGCTGTATTTTGAACGAAAGTGTATATTATGTAAGTACGTTAAGCATGAAGCTAGCTTTAGGTACTTCATAAACTATTACAGAAATAATTTCTATGTTCTTGATTAGAATATAGATGAAATGCTACTAAAGATTTATATGCAATTGTCACTTTTTTTTTTTTTTTTTTTTTTAAATATACAAACATCAAAATATCCTTTGGTTTCATAACCTTTAAAAAAAAAAATTGTTTGATCAAGGATGTTCGCTATATTTCCTGTGTAAGTTTGGATTAAATATTATCTTTTACTTTTTACCTTAGGTTTTAGGTTGATGCAATATTTTTCCATTTTTTTTAGGCGTAATGCACCAAATAAAAAAGTTATCAGAATTGGAAGTCCAAAGTGCATCAACTCCAGTAAAACCAACAGCAACCAGCATTACTCCTGGATCAGCATCTGGATCCAGTTCTAGCCTCAGCAGTGGAAGTACTGACACTATTGAGAGAAAAGACTCTTACTTTAGCATGGTCACTGTTGGTGCCACTGGAGAAACAGAAGACCATACTTCACAAATGTGAGTAGAAATTTAACAAACCTCTTTCAAATGTCAGAAAATTTTTTTCTTTATTAGGTTTTTTAACTTTCCTAACAGAAATTGCTTTTGAGTTATACCATATGCATGTTTTTTTTTTATTTTTTTTTTTATTATTATTATTGCTGAGTTATTTCTTTTGTTTTTTTGCATGTGAAAAAAAAAAAAAATTGCTAATTCTGAATTTCAATTGTGTTTTTGGAATTTTTTTTTCTTATTTAATTATATCAACTGTATAAAATACTTTTTAAAATAGGTTATTTCCCCTATTGAATTAAATGACATTCTAGGACCATTTTTGATGGTTTAGTTTTAATTTGTAAATGTTAAATATCTTATAATGAAAATTTTCTGTAAATTTCAAGATCTCATTGTATCTTTTTACAGCAAACTTTCATTATATTTACTGCTCATATCTCCTATGATCAAACAAATTATTAACTGACATTAACCCTTTTAATGCTTCCTACTTACTCTCTAAAATATTTTTTATGAGCTTACCCAGTACTTTTTTCTCTAGTATTGAGAGAACTGTAGTAGAGATATAATCTAAACAGCTTACACTTATTTAATTTCAAATCGGAGGAAGAAAACTATACTTGGATTAATTTTTTGACTGCATTTAAAAATATTTTTATAAAAGTTTTCCCAAATAATTTGCAAATAAGGACAATGGAAGCATGTAGTCTGAAAGACGACAGATTTTGATTGTCATGTTAAAGGGCAGTTGGCCATTAATGCCATTTTCACTCTTATAAATGTAAACCATTGCAGACAGTTGGAATTACCCAGAATCCTGGACATGGAGCCAGTTGACAGTGGAACCCGGGGGCCTTTTTTGTGAGTTTTGGTTCTTGGAAACTTCTTAATTTCTTCCTAGCTGTCTCTCTAAATCACTGTTAACCAAATAGCGGTGAAAAACACCAGACTTTTGTAAAATCTGCTTATTTTTCCTTATTTTAAAATTTCTCTCTGAAAGCTATTGTGAATGTTATTGTTCATATAACTAGTATTTGTTGCTCTAAAGACATTAACATTTATCTTCATAGTAGAGAGAAAAAGACTGACATTATTTCCCCTGATATTAATAATAAATCAGTTTAATCATAGATCATAGAATATATGAAATCTAAAGGAAGATATTACAACACATCTTTTGCAGAACACATTAAAAAAGGAAATATTAACAAAAACAAATTGTCTTTATTTTTACAAGCCATCTTAAGAAATAATTGGCAACATTTTAGGAATAATGATAGTTTCTGATGTTCTGTAAAGTTTATATAATTAAAGTATTATATTTAATGTCATTTAATAACTTAGCTTTCATTTGAATACATGTAGGCATTATGTAGAAACTGGTTCACTTCGAAATACTCTGTACGCTTATCCATGCTTGCATCATTCGGTTTGCTGATAATGTTAAAAGCAGATTAGCATAAAAATCTGCTTAAAATCCTGTTAGAGAACAGATTTCACTGAATTTTAAAGTTGGTACTGATCTTATTAATACTTAACCTTAAAGAGGAAATGAAACAACTGTTAATTATAATTGTTCAAATAAATTTGTTTTTGAAAAATTCATACATTTATAATTAAGAATTTTCAACTTTTAAGATTACATTTAAAAACAAGTCATATATGAATTTTAAAAAAGAAGTTGACTGAGAATATGAATGAATATAAATTTCTCATCTATTTTACAGATAAAATATTGAAGACTGCATGCATACACACGGCTATTAATGTGTTCAAATGTACCAGATGAATGTATCAAGTGATTTACTAAGATGGAGAATACATACATTTCTCTTTCTTTGTCTTAAGACCTTTTTCTGCAGATACTTTCAAAGAAGTGTTAAGAAATAGAAGATTGATAAATCTTCTTTCATAGAAAATTCTTAAATGCTCTTGTACATTTGTTTAAATTAAAATATAAGCATTGATTTTACTCCATTCTTGCTATTGCAAATGATTGTCTTTAAATATTGCAAATTTCAGACTTAGACATTTCATAAATTATTTATAAATTTAAACAGAAGAAAGATGTACTTACATACTATGAAAGTGATAGCTGTAAACAAATTCATAACTACTTAAAATATAAAACTCCAAAAATAACTTTTTGAATTATATTTCAATAAATACAAAATACCTTTTATAGCAAATTACACTTGCTACTATTATAACATATCTAGCACATTTGTAGTATCTTAGGCTAAATTTTAAACAAATGATACTTAAAATATTTGTGACAGATAGTTTTAGGTATATAAAACATTGTTCATTATTTACATTACTTTCATTATAAGGTTAATTTAGTCTGATATAATTTATTTTGCCTATAACATATGAAAAAAATCTTGTAAATATCATTTTAAAAATAAAAATACTTAAGTTTAATTTAATTTTTTTTTTTTTTTTAATTAAAATAAAATTCAAGTTTTATTTTTGAGAGGTGTGGGGAAAATGGTGCAAATTATGTGAACATTGCATCAGATAGTTTGAAAAAATGTTTCCGTAATTTTAAGTAATATAGATGGATTTGCATATAAAATTCAAATAGTTTTGTATTTGCATGTAATAAAAACAATATAGTAGAAATAATACTGATCTAATGATAACTTTTCACCATGCTTGTGTGTGTGTGTGTGTGTGTGTGTGTATATATATAGTTCAACAATTACAGATTGAATGTAGCCTTTTTAGTATTTAAGCATTGTCATGTATTTAGCATAGAACAAATTTGAATTTTGTGATTATATATATATATATATATATATATATATATATAAAGAATGAGTGGATTTATTTTTAATCCAACATTTTTATTATTTAAAACTTATTTTTAATGGGTACCTGTTTTTGAACTAGATGACTAGTTTTTATTTTAAACAGTATTATGTCTGCTGGCCTGTGCATTTGAGAAAATTTAAAGAAAATGGCAGTTCAAACCGGCTGCCGCTTTGTAGGAGAAACCAGCATTTGTTTGGGTGAACCTGTGATATTGTCTTGATTCAGTGGTCTAAAGTATGTATGTTGGATTAAATGGAAACTTTTTTTTCCCTTTTTTTTTTTCTTCTACCAAAAAAATGATGCTGGATTGAACTCTGCAGGAGAGCACAGTTTTACAAAATGTGCAGGCTGATAGGCATAATACATGGTATTTAAAATAAAAATAGTATGTTTATTTCAAAAATGGGTTTCCACTAAAAAAAATGTTTGAAGTAATATAAATGAAAGAAAGAATTAAAATTGATAGTAAAAAATCAGTAA
>CAWVQA010001208.1:5000-7500 GCA_963932145.1 Acanthosepion lycidas | reverse complement strand
GGGGTAATCTGCTGTCTAAGCAGTCCACCACTAGCAAGTGGTTTACCTACTTCATGCTGCTAGCAAGTATTGTATTTTGTTGATGTTATGATGATTACCATTTCATTTCCAACCTCCGTGTTGGTTATTCCTCATTCAGTAACACTTCCTAGGTTATAATAATATATTACCTTAAATTGGTAATACTGAAATATAACAATTAAAAACAACTAAACCAGTTTATTGGTTGTCTCTCATCAGACAATAAAAAAGATCATGTACATGACAACTCAAAAAATATATGCAACCTCAGACTAATGTTATATACAAAAAAGAAAGTAAGTACATATATTTAATAACCACAACATTATCAAGACAACTTACACTCCATTTGTCATATACAAGTTCTACTGCACAACTTCTAAAAACACATTCCCGTCCCTTTTTACAATATAGGAAAATACTTGTTGACAACACCAGTATAATAATACATCACAAAAATAGTAAGCAAAAACTTCAAATTTTCAAGGCCCTCTATATCAAAATCAACCAACCAGCACTGAATAAAATTTATTATAAATGTAGCAACAACATATTAATGTGCATATAACATTTATATACTAATGCCATTTTACATTCCTACCAATTCCTGGTCAGCTACCTTATATTGAAATGCTTGTTTTGTAGAAAAAAAAAAAAAAAAAAAAAATATAACTATAACATATTTGCAAAAATCGCTGACAACAGAATGCCGATTTTATTCCGGTTACAATAGCATGTTTGTCTTTGCAATTTGCTTCTGAAAATTATCTTAGAAAAGGTTGAAAGTACTTGGGTTTAAAAAAAACAAAAAAAACTATAGCACATTCCTTGATGAATTTCATCTGAACATCAAGAAACTGATTAGACAGCTGAAAAGGATCGGTATAAAAATAAGTAGACACAATATGTCTATATTATTCAATGAAGTATGTTTGGATAAAGATATGCTGCCTAAATATGCATACACACATACGTGTGTGTGTGTGTGTAATATATATGTAAGCATTAAATCCACCACCAACCGCTCTTTTTGTTTACAGAGAGATGGCTGGGAGGACTTAATATACACTGATTCCAGGACTTTTCACATGATAATCTGTATTAGCCGTATTTTTTAACGTCAAAAAACGCCATTATTATGTCATTATCTTTGCACCAACCTAATAATAGGTAGGCCGAAAATCCTTTATCGGTCTCAATATAGACCAAGCACTAAAAACAGTACATGGATTGGTGGAAAAATAACAGCTTTTTACACCAACTAACATTTTCTTAGCAGGTTTTGTACTCACTTCTCCAATCCATGGTAAGCACAAACAAATGAGACAGTTGTGGGAATCAATTGGCCTAGGCTTACAAAATTGTCACAAGTTTAATGTTCGATGCCACACCTATCAAAAGGGTAATCGTACGTTGTCCTACCAGCCTCCACCTCTCTCTCTCAAATAATGTTACTATTAATTACTAATGTTCACCTTAAATGTTGCCCAAGGGCTATCTTAAGTAGAGGGTTACTGTTTTCAGTTGTAAGTCAGGAGCACAGTTTATGTTGATATATGGGAAAGATAAAGGTTAATCTAGACTTGGATTCTGTACCACAATGCAACAGTTCTTTGGAAGAAGCTGAGTGGAACTTATAGCCTTACTAAAGAAATATGAAGGGAATAAGTGGTATGCCACAAGGTACACAGTGTGACAGGTTTTAACTAGGAGTTAGGGAAACCAAGGACTTGGAACAATTTGTTTGGATTGTAATTTAGAAAACAATACATTACACTCAAGGCAGCATAGACACTATTGGAACCTTGATAAATACACTCTTTTGAAATCTTGATAAAGATTGGAAAGTGAAGACTGGGTAATTCAAGCCCCCATATGGTAGCAGTAGCCCAATTTTAGCTTGATCTGGTGCTTGTAAAGGTAAAGCATAGCATAGGGAATTAGTTATTTGCTGGAGTGGTCCAGGGAACTTTTTCTAGCATCCATAGTGATAGATTGTCAAAAGGGGCCTCCTCAAGAGAACAACTGTTCATTGAGATAAACAGAAATTCAGGTGCTGTTCGGTGATGGAATATTACAATTTTGGTTTTTGGGCTATTGAAGGTAAACCAACAGTTACACTCCTCAGTCTGTTGCCTCTGAGTGTTGACTTCAATGTTCACTTATGACATATCGCATTGAATAATAATTTTTTTCTACATATTTTCAATAGTATCCTCTCATACTCATGGACAAGCTTAGTATCCTTATTAAGAGTGTTCTTTTTTTTATAAAACAAAATTGTTGTTTATCTGAAAGGTAAATTTTTTGCCTGTGGAATGAAAAAGTGCTAAGGTCATGTACTGTATGATTTAAATTTCACTACTGAGTTATGAAATGTCCAGATGTTTTATTTTTTTTACATACTAAGAACTATTAGTTTAAGTATCTAGGTTTTAACTATCTACTATAATCATTTGTGCAATACTCATTATTTATT
>CAWVQA010001205.1:0-85000 GCA_963932145.1 Acanthosepion lycidas | reverse complement strand
CTTCATTAAACTAAAAATGATAAAAAAAAACAAACTCCAGAGCACAATGGGCCAGGAACGCCTAAGCAATTTAGCGTTATTAAGCATCGAAAATGAAGAATTTGGACATATAAATCTGGATGCTGTTATTGACAATTTTTAATCAACAAGCCTGGTCGAATATCGCGTCCTTACGAATTAAAATAGATGAAATGAATTGCTCTAGTCTTTACATCTTTTAATTCACGTTTTGTTAATACACAGTGCTTGTTGGTAGTGGCGGATCAAATAAAAATGTATTTGAATTGTATTTAAATAGTTTTTCAGAACATTTGTATTTAAGTGAAAAAGCACTTATATCTAGATTTTTGCTGAGTTTCAAAATTATTTGTATTTTTGTAATCTGTAATGAAATTACTTGTATTTATATCTGTATTCCCAATTATATCGTGTCAATAATCGCGAGAAGTATTTGTATTTGTATTTGAATTTCTAAAAAAAATTGTATTTGATCCATCCTGGCTTGTTGGCCACTGGTTGTGGTAGGAGGCGCCAAGTCGACTTCTTTACAACCCCCCCCCAACCAAGACCTCGGCACGCCACTACTTTCAGACGCAGTCGACGTCGATAAAGAACGTTGCCGACAAGGCGCGTCCGCTTCCTTGGTCCTCTGTTGACTTTTGAACTCTCTCAAATACACACATGTGTCTATCGCAGACGCTTGTTTCCCAAATACACAAACAAGCCCACACTTATAACTAATTAAAATGTTTTTTTTTTCCTTTCATTATAAAGGTACATACACGTAATTCCTTTTGTTAATAACATGCATTGTCGTTTGTTTCATATTCATTGTTTTTCCTTGAGAAACACAAACAGGCAAAATTATATCTTCACATAATTGAGAGTGCGCAGTTCGCTGGATTCCAAAATGGAAATGTTCCAGCCGGCTTGCAATTGTTGATAATGACGAAATCGAAATGTTGATTAAAGCCAACCTGAATCACACAACACAAGATATCGCAGAGTTACTCCATATATCTCATATGAGCATTGTAAAGCATTTGAAAACACTTGAATACGTGAATCGCTATGATGTCTGGGGGTATCTGGATTTAATGGAAAATAGTAATGGACCGAATTTTCATCTATGATCCATTTCTGAAAAGAATTACCACGGGCAAGGAAAAGTCTACAACAATGTGAAACGAAAAATATCATGGGGAAAACTAAAACCAGCCTGCATCTGAAGAAGGTGATGATATCTATCTAGTAGGATTGTGTATTATGAGCTTCTTCAGCAAAATCAAACTTTTAATTGACAAGTACTTAAATTAAACCGAATGGAAGATAGTAATTGATGAAAATCAACCTGTTGGGTGGGGGGTCTTCCATTAGGACAACACCTCATGCCTCTATGCAGTATATAGATATACATTGCTATATCTTGACGAGGATATCAAAATACACATGCCCTACTCATCTGACCTTGCACATTCGGATTACCACTTATTTCAATCCCTACAAAATTCTCTTGGAAGGACTTCAGTTATCTGTAAGTCATTTTTTAATCATTTCACCCCAAGCAAGGTAATAAAGCCACTGAGATACAAGAGGTTACTGAATGTGAAAGAATATTAATATTATTAATGAGAGAGAACAATAACAGAACAGGAATTAAGAAGACTGAAGTTAACAATTGACATTGATCTTCAAAAATTTAAATGCAAAGTTGACTGGAAATCAAGAAACTGGAAGAGAGTTCCACAAGCGAGAAGTACGAAAGAAAAAACTGATAACATATAATTTAAGGTTACATGTAGTAATTGCGACTGTAAAATGAAAGCTGCTTATCTAGTACTACGCTTAAATTCATAAAGTTTAGGAACCAAAGAAGAAAGCTCATCAGAATAATTACCATGAAAATATTTATAGAAAAGGCACAGAGAAGATACATTACAGTGGTGGGAAAGTGACTGAAGCCGAGATACCAGGTCAAGACCGATAATATTGTACATTCTTTAAATCTGTAAAAATCACTTAGATCAGTTCATCACCCAGAGAGATGCCAAGGTCTGGAAGAATAGAATCGTAAAGCTGGCAAAAGGTGATGGAACAAAATGACACATATGTGGTTGAATAAACCAATGTACAAATTCACTTAAAAATTCTACGGACTTTCATTCTGGCCAACTATTAGATGAAAAGGTCTGGAACTCTAAACAATCATTTTGAGTTAGGTTAGTTAGAATTAATTAGGTTGGCTTTCTACTACTGATTTTTTCCAGTTGCTGGCACGCTTTTGATTTGTTTTCGGATTAATTACCGGATCCATGACTTTATTAACTAATGAAATGGTTTCTATCTGAAGGAACAAGCGATGTGTTTTCTACAACGTCCGCTGAAATCAAACTGGATCAAGTGAAGCTGATTTTTTCTAGAAATCAGGCGCGAATGGTATCGTTGTATTTTTTAGCTTACAGACTAAAAATATTTTTTTTATTTTTATGAACACGACACAGTGACTGTATAATTAATTTTTTATTTATGCATTTTTTATGGACACAACAAAGACCCTTTCCAGATTGTTACAAATTTATTTCCAGTGATATTTAAAAATAATGCACTAATATCTAGAGTATGTTTTGTAATGTCGTGACCAATTTACTGGTCTTCTAGACCCTGTTGTAATATTCT
The DNA here is from genome assembly GCA_963932145.1 of Acanthosepion lycidas. Lineage (NCBI taxonomy): Eukaryota > Metazoa > Mollusca > Cephalopoda > Sepiida > Sepiidae > Acanthosepion > Acanthosepion lycidas. The sequence continues at coordinate 82,324 of CAWVQA010001205.1, read as the reverse complement.
TTTGGGTGTTTGTTCATCTGTCTTTTGTGTAGGTTTTAAGTGTGAATGATCATGCTTTTCAGTTTGTTGTATAAATGGCTTATCAACATAAAGCCAGTTTAACCCTATCGATAACAATACTATCTTTTTTTACCATTTTTTATGGTGAAGTACTTGTCGATTTTGTTGATGACTTGGTATGGACCTATGTAGTTTAAAATCAAAGGGGTTTTTTACACCATCATTTCTTATAAATATATATTTGTAGATGTAAAGATCACTTGGTAGGCATATTTTGTTGTTGGCTTTCCGTATAGGTGTAAATGGTAAAGCTGATATCCTGTTTTTTAAGTCTTGCACAAATGTTGTGGGCAAAATCTCTGACTTGTCTTCACCACATTGATCGGGTAAGGTTAATGATATGCCAAAAACAATATAAGCTGGAGTATAGCCCAAGTCATCTTTTACAATGCTCCTGATGGATAAGAGTACCAATGGTAAAATTCCTACGCAATTGTTTTGTCTGGTCTCACAACCAGCGCTGCTTTTAGCTACCTGCACAAACGTTCCAATATCCCATTTACACTCGGGTGATAGGCTGTAGTTTTTATAGTTCCAAGTAGATGACTGAACTCTTTAAATAGGTTAGACTGAAACTGAGTTCCTGTCTGTTGTGAGCATTGAAGGTACTCCAAGATCTGATAGTTATGGCAATTATTGCAGTTGAAATATCTTTGATGTCTATTGCAACATGGCCAGCAGGAAAACCAATACAAGATAGTCAGGATATATGTATATCCCCAAGAATAAGGTAAAGGTCCAACAATATCAAAATGTAAGTGATTCTTGCATCAGGTGTGCTTTTGTATCTTGTTTTTCTGCCATGCTAAACAAGCTGTTGTCCAATTTCTAATGTCAACTCACATGTTTGGTCAGACAAAATCCAGTAATAAGCTTCACAGTTGCACGTTTGCTTGGATGGGACAATTCATAAAAGTGTTTGAATATTAATTGTCTCAATTTTGGCGGTACATAGGGCCGTGGTTGCGTTTTTGATATGTCACAATAAAATTTGGTATTTGAATAGGACCGGTAACACAGCTAACTTAAGCGATTTGCTTGTCTGACTTCTTCTAGTGAGTCATCCATAGATTGCTCTTTTGTAATTAATTTGTCGATCAAAGAACTAAAATCTAAATATGCAATTGTGGCACATGACAATGTGCCTGCAACTATGTTTTCTTGACACGTCTGAAGAAAATTGGGAAATACAATCAAGGTGTCTAATTTCTCATGGACTATATTTATCAGTGTGTGTATGCAATGCATAGATCAATGGTTTGTGGTCTGCATATATAATGAAATCTGCCTTCAAGGTGCTGAAAATGCTTAATTGAAAGATAGATTGCTAACAATTCCCTGGAGAAGGTGCTGTACTTAGTTTGTTCCTTGCTTAATTTAGCAGAAAAGAAAGATATGGGTGTGATTTGTCCTTCTGATATTTGGTGCATAACTGCAGTTGATGAAGCATCCATTGTAAGGTTAAGCTTAATTTTATCATAGAATTAAGCTTAGTGAAGTTGCCTAAGGATGTCTTAGTATTGCTGAATGCTTCCAGTGTCTCGCTTTGCAATTTAATATTTTTGTTCTTGCTCACAAGTAAATTTGTCAAGGGTGATAGTACAGTAGAGCAATTTGGTACAAATCGCCTGTAATAATTTATAAAGCCTATAAATCTTCGCAACTGTCATAGTGAAACTAGTTGTGGGATTGACTACTTTATGTGTCAAAGGGAAAATGGCTTATTTTATGGCCAAGGAAATTCAGTTCTTGTTCTCCACTTGTTCATTCAGAAAGAATAATTAATCAATCAAATTGTTTCTACCTAGTTTTCAAACTCCCTAAGTCTGGTAGTTAAATAAAAAGTGAGCAAACAACTGGAGAAAATAAGTCGTAGAAGTGTGAGATACTGATGTAGAGACAAGTGCTAAATGACAGTCTTCCTTATGTACAAAAGCCCCTCTTATTAGTATTTACTATCTCTTTCACACATATACATGCTTACAGAACCTATTGGCATCATTTACATTCAGACTATTATCCCCATCTTTGTTGTTATGACAACCTTTCAGTTTGACAATCAAGGTAACCTTCAGAGAATTTCAAACTGAACACTATTTTATCTATGGAGATAACATGTTCTCAATCCAATCTTTATGTCTAGTTAGTAAATTTTTATTTAGTACGGCTCAGCTGTTGCTCACCCTGTGTCCACTGATTTCGTAATACTGAAACCAGGGATTGAACTATGTACGATGTCAACAAATTCGCAAACTAATGTTTTAATCTATAAGGCTATTGTCCAGTGCGACAACCCTGAAACTAGAACTTACATGATCAATTGTGTTTACAGTGTCCCACCGTTAATTATGGCTTTTTGATGTTCCTCTAGCCTTACTTTTAGGATCAGTTGATTTCACCTTGTATTCTTTGTCACAATTGCAAGAGAGATGTAATATACACAGAAGAGAACATGACCAAGAACTGAGTTAGGCTTAACCTGGCAGAGATTTCTCTGTAATGTCATGCTATTTCTGAATATCATTCTCATTTTTTATGGATTACAGATCTTCTGAATGACTTTTGATAAACTCTTGAAGTAAGCAAGACAGATCGTGGCCATTTTTTTATCATTATCCTTTAACCTTCAGTTTATATCTGCAAACGCTGATGTTTTAAAGTAGTTGTTTATCTGAACGGGTATGTTCGATGTTGATCATCTCCTGTTGCTATGTATCTGGGTCACCATTTACTTATTTTGCATTGTGTTGCAAGCATCAAACAATTTTGTTCTTTATGTGCTATAAATGGCTGAAGGAATCAGCACATACAATAGCCTATGAAGGCTTACTCAGTAGGACTAGCATAAATATAAATACTATATGGAGCCATTAATAAAGAGAAATGATAGCAAGGTTTTAACAGTAGAAGTAGTAGAAAATACACAGTAAATACATTCAAGTGGGACAGCATCAGCAACAAGCAGAAAGGAAGAAAATTAGGTTTAAAGCTCCACATTCTAAGTTCATGGAACAATAAACTAATGAATTACAGCATTGGTACATGAATTTGATGACATTATTGTAAAGAGAAATTGCGAGTTCAATCACTGGGCCAAGCAGTGCAGACTTAGACTAAATGAAAACAGGGCATGTAATAACTAAATAAGAACAAGATGAGATATCTCTAGATATGGGCAGGGAACGAGAAAAATATACGGCAATAGATTGAATAAAGTGTTCAGTTCAATATTCCTTGAAGATTACACAGAATAACAGACACTTGAAGGCTGGAGAACACAAGAGTTGAAACATTAATAGCAACAAAGATGAGGATTATAGTCCAAATGTAAGTTTGGTAATGATAACTCCTCATACCAGAACTTCAAACAGAAACTTACAGAAATGACTAACCCTGCCTGTGCCTTTTGACAAAAAAAAAAAACAAAAAAACTTGAAACTGTGGATTCTAAAGGACATTTCTCAAGAACCTTTTCGTTAATAACTATTTGTGTATTTTCTTATTGTTAGTATACAGAAGTTTACCATTGTTATTTAACACATATACAACTTTGTTCCAATCTGCTAGAAAATTTAATACAATATTTGTTGCCATCCTAAATATTAATCTTGGGTAGCCTACATGTAGCCTGTCTTGGGTAAGACAAACTACATCCAGCAGCAAGGGCTGTAATCAGGAGATTGTAGGTTTTGAGGAGCATGGAACCACTTTTACCAAAATTACCAAATCTCCAAATTAAATTTCAGCATTAAATGACCCATAAGGAGTTGCTATAGTACTAAACAAACCAAAGGAAACCTACAAGTAGCAAAATTTTATTTTAATCTTTTCTTAGAAAAATAATTACAAAAAAAAAAAAAAACAGCATAGATTATCTAACATATCTTTTGTGCAACAGCACAAAAATACTTTTGTGCAAATTCATTTTCTGAAAGGAAATTTTTTAATTTTTTTATGAAATAAAGTGTTTCATTTTTTTGTGGCAAATGCTTAATAGGTTCTTAAGGAGAAAACAAGATGAATACTGTAGACTAGAAAACAAAAGGAGATTTACTCAAACAATAAAAAGTTAATATTGTGCTGCACTGTCGTATAATGCATTAAGAAACATGATCGCGAGATATTTGCAACTTCTTAAAAATCAACATTTTAAAATGTAAGTTTACTATTAATAAACAAAAACAGAAGGAGAATTTATCCAAGTTAGAAAAATATGTAACAATTTTAAGAATGGACACTAAATCCATTTCAGACAATGAAGGAACAAAGAGGGGAAAAAAATGATTTTTCAATTAATGGAAATATTTAACAAAAATTTGTATTAAAATTCTAATTTCTGTTTAATATTTATCATTTGGTCCATCAATTTTAAGATGAGGAAAGTGTTTCATAACCTTTTATGAATACAGTGCAGAAATAAATCTCTAAGATGTAAAGGCTTCTCACACACAGAAAAAGATAGAGTTTTGATTCTAGTAAACAAGAAAATTTGATCAAAAATATTAATAACACAAATCGAAAATGCCTAATAAAACCCTATCAAGTTTAACACATTAGCAGATTTCTGTAAAGTACTCAAAAAGAAAACTAGAAAAACAATAGTTAAAAAATAAAAGTTCAATGGATTTTGCAAAAGACTAAGTCTCACAAATCATCAAAGTCAGATAAATAAATTTTTTCTGACCTAATGAGCAGTTTATATGCAAAACTTTAAATCAGTCACAAAGATAAGTCCTTTTAACTTTTCTTAAATTTTTAATTATTAACAATAATAAATAAAATCTCTAAGTTAGGATATGATAGTCTTAAACACTTGTTTACCAATTAAATTATTAAAAACAATGAGATTTAAGTTGAAGTTCCAGATAAATAAGATAAACAATAAAAAATCCTGCCTTGTATTTAGATACATCTCCTCCATTCCAGAAGTTATGGGGTGGAATTGTGATTCCAATTTTGACTTTTATACTTATCATTATCTTTTTAAAATTTATTGTGCTAAAAATGTTCAATTATCTTATGAATATCATACATTTTGCAGAGAACAATCAACAAATTTACTGCAACAATTACAAGAATATATGAAGCTTATATTTGTAAGTCACCAGGAAATCTCCATAGGTTCCACCTATTCTGTAGGCTTTTAACCTTGAAAGCAAATTCCAGTTTCTCAATGAAATGACATCTAAAAATTAAAAAAAAAAAAAAAAAAAAAAAAAAAACCTATTATATAAATTACCTTACAGAAGCTAATTTGGCACAAGCAATATAAGAAAAGAATTCAAGTAGTGCTTCCTCTTGTATAAAATAGAAGAGTCTGATGTACAGTCATCATGCTTCAGTATCTGTGCAAAATTGGTAGCAGGATCTCTCAGAGATACCAAAGTCAGTGGCCACTAAAGTTCATTATATAGATTGGCATAGTATTTGCATATAACCTACACAACATCATCTTATACATTAAATAAACTCCAGACTACTTGTAATACCCAATATAAATGGAAATGTGGTGTATATAGATGTTATATTGTTGGATTGAACAAAATTGTCACCTGAAGAAAAAAAAAGAAAAAATCAAAACAAAAACAATTTTGCATAAAAGTAAATTTTAACAGTAAAATCTTGTGCCATTAATAAAACAGAAGATTGGTGAAAATTCAAAGATAAAGAAAAGAAAGTGAAGTATAAAACTTTTAGGCATAAAAAATAAATAAATTTTAAAAATCTGTCAGAAATAAATGAAGTAAAATGTTTGATACTTATCTAGAGATTTTTTCATGGTTCCATTTCAAATTTCAAAAAACAAAATTGTGTATGCAATACAATTAGTGAATAAATAAGACACAAGGTGAACAATATTCAAACAATGCATGTTGGGAGAGAGAGAGAGAGAGAGAGAGTAAAAGACAAGCCAATGATCTCCAAAATGAAGAAGGTCACAGCAGGATATTTGTGGAAATTCATGGTAATGTTTGGTGCGTACCAAATTAAAATTTGTTTTTTTAAAACGTTTCTGATTGTTTTTCTTTTTAAATCAGTGACGTCAAAACTCACGGAAATAAAAGAGCAACTGTACTGCTTCCTCCTAAAACATCCTAAGTTATAAATCTGTTGGTGCAATTGACAAACTTGTTCATGTCATGTTGGTTAACAAAAAGTAGATAGGAATAAAGGATACTTGGCCTTGTGTCAGCCAAAGGTTTATCCAGAGAATTAAAGGGGAAGTTACAGAATGTCCTCTATTACTAAGGCAACCCAAGACCCTTTTAATAAAATTATTCCAATAATAAATTTCCAAATGATAGGAGAGGTTAGGAAGATTGAAGCAGTAAAATAAATGAAAACAATTAGAGGTATAGATGGCTTAACAGTTAATGGTATGAAAATTAGACTTGGTGAACCCAGGTTCAATTTCTAGCTAAGAGAGCTTTCACTTCACACTCATGCTAAAGGCAAATCATTTTGGGTGATCAATAATAGATCAGGTCAGGTCAACCCAATAAAACATGTTGCATATGGCTTGGAGAAGAAATGTACAGTGCCAAGTAACCTCTATTGACCTGAAAGGGAATCACTCAGATGGTACACCAATGGAGTATCAGTTTTTGTTACTTTTTTCTTATCTATCTTCATCCTTTTAAAGGATATCTTTATAGTCAAGCACATAGAATAATGAAACTGACTATATTTGATTTTATTCCTTGAACCTTAAAACTAATCAAGAAGTTGATTTCATTTCCTTTGTTTTAATGAACATTTGGTGTTGATCTGAAGACTGAATAATACACAATGTTGAAACTCAAGACATTAAAACACATAGTAATATTTATAAACTTAAACTATATAATTCAAGAAAAAGATATTTGCACAGTGATATTGCCTAAGAAATGAGAGAAGTTATGATAATTATTCATAATGGCATGTAGAATTAAAGGTTTTCAAAAAACAAGTTTCAACAATATTTACAAGACAATAAATTTATTTTTGAAAAATGATTTTTAAAAATCAGTTTATTTCTAAGAAGTCTGAACAACCAACACAGTTCTTTCAAAGTTACCAGAACAAGAAGAACAGAAAAAAAAATAGAGACAATCTGGAACATTTTGTAATTCACAAAGCATGAACAATACTTAAAAAATTGCAAAGAGGTTATTCTTCCTCCTCCTCTTCAAGCAATCAGTCTTCTTCATTGCCATGGCAACAGTATCACATGTACACAAAAAGAAAATAATATTGTTGCTGTTCTTTTCTCAAATTGTTTTAGGGATTGAAAAATATTTAACTTTTGTTCAAAGAAGTCACCAAAATACATACTTATTTAGTATGACTAATGATAATTTAGTATGATTTAATGACTAATGATAATTTATGTTTTGTATTATTAAGTGATATTTACTAAAAGAACAAGGTTTAATTTTACTGCTTAGAAATCAGAAAAAAATTTAAGTTGTATTAATCAGTTGAAAAAAATCTGTATCACAGTGACAAAAAAATGTCATGCTTCCATTGCAAATTTTCTTTTTTCAAGACTGAAATGATTGTTTTGTCATTGCATTGATATTTTTTCCAACAGCATTTATGGTTTTCTTTTGTGATGGAGAACTAATTCTTCAGGTTTAAAGAAATATGCAGTCAGTAAGAAAGTTTTTAAATGTTAGAAAACATTCTAGAAGTTCTGGGCATACAGTATTCGCGAACTTGTTCAATTCAGGGTTTAGAGAGAGTGAGAGAAAAAATATTGACCTTCACAATCATTAGTTGCACTCATCTCGATTCACAACATTCACAATTTTAGAGGGAAAAAAAAGATTTATTGTTAGCAGTTAAGTCCAGTTAAATCCTCCTGGCATTCTCCAAAAGAATTCTTAATTGTTAAATAGCTTAACAGCAATGCATCAAGTTTCAACATGTCAAATTCAAGACAATGTATAAACCTCAAAATGAAGGACATTGGAGCTAGATCAAGACAAATAGCATTAAGTTTATGGAGATCGATTTACATTTGCCTAACCAAAAAATGGCACAACAATTTATCTGAACCCCCACCCATCTTGAGTCATTTGCCTGTAATAAGCGAAAGCTCTAAACTAGAAAACTGGAGGTATCAGTTTGTGATGGAAAATTGACACTGATGCAGCAAAGTCATAGGCTAGCATTATTTAAAGGCAATGGTATGTGTCACCACTATACTCTAATTTCATAGAAATGCCCAGACCTATATAAGTTATGATTTAACATAGAAAATGTCAGAGCACAAATGATATAGGTCTGTTTGAACACAGAATGTGACAAAAATTATCAGAATTTGAACAAGGCTTGATGCCACATGAATAGGACATTCCATTTCTGTGGTTGTACAGACACTTGAATTAGGATCTATACTGTCACATGTACCAGAAATAACTGATGAAAGACATTACAACAATCATGGACAGAAAAACAACCAACCACAAGTCATTATCATGACCAGACATGTCTGACATCTGCAGTAACAATAGCTCAAATTTTATCCACATCCAATGCAGAAGGTACCAGATGCATATGTAGCAGGTTTGTTCAGTATTCTTTACTTTCCATGGTATATAGAAGCAGATCTATCATAGTGCTTCTGTTAATACCAATCAGGTTTGTTGATAATTGAAACCTGAAGGATTTAACATGTGTAATGGCCCAATGTCACAGTTCTAGTTGTTTTGGGCTCTGATGGTAGAGTTCAAGTGTGGCACAAACACCATAAACTTATGAACCCAGTTGTCAACAAGGCATCATACAGGTGGTTTGATAATTTTATCAGGTCTTACATGGCATGAGATGGATCCACTAGTCTACTTGATCATTTGCATCCATTTATAAAATTCCATATGTACCCCCACCCAAATTAGTTTGAGAGAATGCTGAAGCCTTCTAACAAACTGCGTCCAAGTCCAGTCAAGAATTTATGGAACATGGCAGAGTGGTCTATTTGCATGAAAGTTCCTGCAACTACAAATATTATAAAGCTGTAGACAGCCATCAAGATGACATAGCTCATCATCTTCTCTTCAAAGGTCTTCTCACTAAGCTATTATACAATTGATGCACTTGAACAGACTAAATGGTAGGTGGACTTTCTACATGATAATATGCAACTTTCCCATGCCTTTTAGCACATCAGTGTAAATTATGTTTTGAATGAGTGAACATCTTTAAATTCCCTGAAGTGCATGAAAAAGTACTAGGAAAAAATATGTTTTGCTTTGTTGTTTCTGTTCATAATTAAACAGAATCCAATAAACACAGGAAAAACAGATTCAACGAAGTGAAAAATTGTTACATCTTTCCAACACAGATGCTCCTTGCAGAACTTCCTGAAGTATTAAAGCTTCTAAGATGAAAATTTGGAAACAGAATAATTTGTCTTTATGCCCATCAGAGAGTGATAAATAACAATAGTTGAAGAATTGTCTTTTTTTACTTTGAGAAAAAAATTGTTAACTACACAAAATGGTGAGAAGTTTTCTTACCAACAAAGTAATTTCTTTGAAGGTCAACTGTAAAGACAAACAAATTTCTTAATGGCTGGAAGGAAAGATTCTTTTCTAGAGAAATGTATTTTTCATGATAGAGTCTGTCAAATCAGAACCAAAATTGAAAACTACCAATTAAAAAACAAAAAGTTGAAAGAAAACAAAAAATTTGTCATTATTTGTTGATTAAAATGTATTTATTTTTTGCACTATAGAAATAGTGTATAGACATTTACAATTAGGAACTTCTAGAGCTGATCTAACAAAATTTGTCACAAAAGTGTAGCACTAGCAAATGTTTTTATTAATTCTACAGTGATAAGATGTTAATGGTGATATGTTTGAGCACCAAGAAATCTCTGAATAACAATTAATATTCAAACCTGTAATACAAGAGATTTCAGTTTTAATAAAAATTAAATTTATTTTTTTGAAAAGCAATTTCAGTTGAGAGTGGTGTATTTTTCTTTTTTCTGATTGTCTCAAAAAGGATACAATAAAAGAAATTAGGAATAATCTATTGAGCAAAAGTGTGTGTGTATATGTGTATTTCCATTGAATGTATATTTATTACATTTACTGACCTTAGCTTTATCTGGCACAAGGCCACACTTAATGATCATTGAACTTACTAGGAAATGTTAAAATACAAGATTAGGTTGTTAACCATTTTTCTATGGTGAACACACACCTTGTTTTGTCAAAAAGAAGACCAATTGAAGAAAAACTATTTTCATAAGAGTTACCTCATTTGTACAGTTTAAAATCAATGATTTTTATGTATTGGCTTCAACATGAAGTAGAGACAATGGCATGACGTTGAAATAAGCCCAGCTATGATATCTATCTTCTTTAAGTCTGACCAATTGACATTGAGCATTGATTTTGTGGGCGGAGGGTTAAAATAAGATGAAAGAAATAAAGTTAATTTAGTTTTGAAATTTTGGAATGTTGTTGAACTAGGCTAAATGCCATCTTTTGTTAGCCTGCCTCAACAGTCACAAGGCACAGATTTTGGCAATGAGGAGAAGACATTTTAAATACAAAACAGCAAACAAATTCAAAAGGGAAAAAATACGATAACAAGAGTTAGAAATGATTGACAATTGCCAACAGATTGCAAGAGGAGAGTAAAAAAAACAATGTGAAGCAAAGTTTGTTTGTAGGAGGCATCCATTTTGATCAGACAAGTAGCAACATGTAACAAATAATGAGTAGGGTGGTATTCAAAAACAAATACAAAAATAACCAATTAATTTTTTCTTAACGGGGCAAATACCTTCACAAATACCTTCATTTTGTGGAATAATTTATATAAATATTTAGGTTCTACATTGTTAATCATAATCACTACCCATCTATTGAGAAGTAGCAAGAGGGGATTAAATAAACCACAAACTATTTTATATAATTATTTTCTACTTTGCTTTAGAAATGGAAATGGATGATAGTCAATTAATATTAATACTGAAATAAAATAAATAAACAGAATATATAAATAGTAATTATTTAAAACAAATTTTTTATATAAATTATGCCAAAATGATGATCTCCAGACTTTCAACTGATTGTAAAACTCTGGAGGAAAAAGATTTAAAAGTTAAAAAGAAAATGTTATAATACTTTGAGATTTTTTTAAATCTAAATAGTTTTTATATTTTCAAGAAATAAATATCTTTTAGAAAATGTTCCTTGAAACATTTTGTTTTCCCCCTTTTATTTAAAAATGTCAAATATAAAAAGCAAGGAAAAGATATTTAACAAAGACTAAAATGTATCTTTTGTTTTTCTATCGATAACAAATTTCATCAGTTGTTGACATATTCAAGAATAAATGGTGGAAAATTGATCTCTTCTCCTTTTAGCAGAATTCATAGAATAAGAAAAAACAAAAAAAACAAAAAAAACAAATAAGCATTTCATGATACAAAAACCTTGAGCCTTTCTGGGAAGTCCAGACAAAAATTAGGTAAGCTGGAATTTTTTTTCTTAGCCAGGTATCTTATATTATAAATACATCATTTAATATTTGACATTAATATGAAGTACATGAAATTGTAAATGAAAAACTAATTTTCATAAGTTCACAATGTAAATATAGAACAATTTGTTAGAAAACAAAGTACAAATCCTGTAATTTTTATATTTTCTGATCTTAATAAAAACTTGCAACCATTTTAATCTATTTCCTGGGATCATGAAAATAAATTTTTTAAAAATAATTAAAAACAAAACCTCCTAGTATTTGCAATATAATTACATAGTAACAGATTACTAGTTTAGAAATTGGTCTAAAAAAGAGCAAAAAGGTTGAGTATTTAAATGAAGCCATTTTGAAAGATATAAAAAAGAAAGATACTAAAATGTCTGTATCTGAAGTTCTTTTTCTTCTTCCTCTGTAACATTCAAACAAGATGACTTGTTACATTTAATAATTATCTTCATTTTTATCAATTTACATTTAAATACAGAAATGAGACACAAACATAGATACAAATTCAGTATAATGATGAAAAGCACGAAAATATTTACATGCAATTATATCAGTTTGCAATTTTCCAAAGAGAGATGTTCAAATATCTGGCAGTTTCATTGGACCAAAAGGAAGCACCAAAATTCTTTTATTTGATCAGACATGCAAATAATCAAAGACATTGGCATTATAAAGCAAAACTGAGACAAGTGAGTCCCTCAGACCATAGAGCAAACAACTGAAGATCAATGTTTTAAATTCTGAGATGAACTTTTGTGAAATTTTCTGACTAGTATCCTCATTGCTGTTTTTTTTTTTTTTTAAAAACATTTTAAACAATGTTTTTTCAGCCATTTTTAGATACAGACTATATCTGATAATTCTTGAGACTCACCTTGTACTTTTAGGGGTTTTGTTTTTCACTTTATACCATCTAAAAAACAAAATCTCATGTCACATGCTCATGTGGTGAAAAAATATAAATGATAATATTTTGATGGCTGAGCACTTATTGTTGGATTCTTGCAGTTCTTGTAAGATCTGAATCCAATAACAATGAATTCTACACTTTTTCTTTGTGGCTTTCTTCACTTTACAGACTTTTCACTTGTCTTATTTGAATTTCATTCAAGAATGCATGTTATATTCATTTTCCCCCTCCATATTTGATACTAAAATCTGAATTGTTCTATTAAAGAAATTACTGCATGACATTCAATGATTACTGGATGCAGCAGGATAAAGAATATGTCGGCCAAAATGAAGTGATAAATCAAGGAGAAAAGGTTGAATAATTTCAGCAAGTTAATCCATCAAAAGCTTGTAACTGGAGGAAACAATCAAGTATTTATTCTCCTTTCTACACAAGTTTCTAGGTTGGTCAGTTATTGGACAATGTTAAAACAACACCTTTGAATGAATGTGAGGTCAAATTTGTTAATGTCTCCCAGTTCCCTATGCAGCCATGGTAGGGGGGAAAAAAAGTGCCACAATTCCCCATGTAGTCATCAGAGAAAAAATATTAATAAATAAAAGCAGTTTGCCAGGTTTTCTCTCAGCATTTGCAAATATTTTCTTTGTTGCAAAGTTTTCATAAGTATATATATATATATATATATATATATATATTGCATTGAACAATATCAAAAGACTTGTTTGATTATCACATTAAGATGTCTGCCAACATAAATTATGCTTCAACTTAAGATTGCTTAAAAGGATGTCATCAAATGGTAAATAATGAATTTTACTTCCTTGAAAAAAAAAAAAAAAAAAAAAAGAAAGAGAAGAAAAAAAAGAAAGAGAAGAAAAAAAAGAAAGAGAAGAAAAAAAGAAAAAAAGAAAACATAAGAAAAACCAGCTCAAGTCTGAAGAATGGTTCCAGATAAATCAATTTGATTTCACACACTACACAGACAGTTTTTGATTGATGCCACTATTCTAAGACTTCTCATATCTTCATCTGGTTTTATCCACTGCTTTTAAGCCAATAATTCCCTGTTTACTTCTTTCCAATTTGCTTTAACTTAGAAAATTCAGTGATCATCTTTAAATGCTGACTAATGAGTTGTTCAAAGAGGAAAGAAGAAGAAATTGTTGACAAGATAAGTGTTTAAGGATTACACAAACGAATGAGCAAGGCCAGAGAACACGTGTGAAAATGTCAGCTCAAGACAAAAGACAATATTGGTTCAAAGAATTCAAAGAGTTCTTAGTAAAATGATACAGATTCTTCAATAAACTAAGCACTTGGGTTGAAGTTTTCATTAACACAACAAAAAAAACTTAGAAACATCTTGATAAGATTAAGTAAATATGAGAATAAAAACAGATTTAAAAAAGCATAAGAGTTATAAAATATTCAAGTTTTATCCCATAAATATCAAATATTTGTAAGGACAACTTAGAAATCTTTCTAAAAAATGTTTCAGCTTAACATTAACCACTTATTTTTGTAAATGATTTTTCACAAAATTTATTCATATTCTATCGAATGTCAAATTCCCAAATAAATAAAAAAAATCAGTATCACATTGATTAGCTATGTTACTAATTTGGCAAAACTGAAGCAGTACTGAAGACTTTCTAACCACTCACACACACACACAAAAAACTGTAGAAAATAGTGAATATTAAAGAAATATGTTATCAAAAACACATTTCCTTAATGTTTAGTAAATGCAAAGATATGTTGGTTGTAATTTGGTAAAATAGTTTAAAAATCTGAAAAAGTTTCAAATGTCAAAAATAAAATTCTTTGATAAAAAAAATACTTATTTATAATTTCAGTCATTTGCTGCCAGCAACTACTTCCAGAAACAAAGTATTTCAGCCAGAGAAGGCAAATCCTTACTAACAAAGCAGCAGTAACAAAAAACAATTACGTTAATTTTTGTTGATAACAGACTTAATTAGAAGTATGAATAACTTAAACGATTTTGTATGATGTAAGGGAGGTAATCAGGAAACTCATGCATTATCTATTTTCTTTAAGCTTTAGTTTCAGGGCAGAAAATTTAAGCTTTATCTAGTATCATTTTTTTTGTTTTAATTAACTACTGTATTTGCCGGTGTCATGGACTTAGTTTTTTCTTGAAATAAATCTCAAGACTTTACAGAACATACAGGAATTCAATGTACCATACAATGTGCCATAGAAAACTTTCCTCAGGTGTAAGCCTACAAAAACCCTAACCTATGCACAATAAATTTTTAAAACTTATTTCAAGAAAAAAACTGCGTCTTTGACACTGGAAAATACAGTAATTCTTCTACTACTTCAGAAGAAAAAAAAATATTTTTGCTATGTATAATGATGCTGAAATATATTAAATATATTAGATAAAATGTAATATTTGGCTTCTGAAAAGTTACTTTTAAATCAATGATCAATGGATTGTCTACTTAATATATAACTGCTTTCTTTCATGAACAGTATTTTATTCTGATTTAGTGCAATGAAAGCCAGACCTCCAGTTAACAAATAACTCAAACAGTAAACACAAATTTAAATCTAGACAGTTAAAAAGAACTGCGTAAATATAATTTATCTTTATAATATATATAAAATGGCCAGCTACTTGTTTTCCAAGATCACCCCCCCACCACCATCTACTAAGGTGGTCAGCCAATCCCTGTTACAGACACCAAATCAGGCACATTTGTGTTTGTTCAACACCGACAAAGCCCATCTGTGGTTTATGCTGCAACTATACAAAGCACAGTATCTGGGAGAAAGCATATAATCTGTCATAATGATCAATTTGAACAACACCAGTAACAATGATTTGTGATATTGTGCGAGTACAACCATCAACAGCTTCCAAACAGTTCCATCTATCCAATTTCACTCACAAAGCTTAGGTCAACTCATTTCAAGCATTTTCCAAAGATGATACACAGTGGGATTGCCTCCCCAGACCAATAACATTAAGAAGCCAACTCCATGACAAATCAATCATAGCAAGATGGTTAGAAAGCAAATGTTCTAACCACTCAGCCATGCACCTATATATTTAATTAAAATGATTTCTTTATGATTTTCAAAACTCAATTAACTGTTCAAAATTCAGTTATTTCAATATTTTTGTGTATTTTTTTCAATAACTGCTAACAAGCAAAATATTTGGGTGGTTTTCATTCTGTTAGATTTAGAATCCAAGATAAATCTAATTTTGTTAGATTTATAGATTTAATAAGTCACTAAAATGGAAACTTAACCTATATAGCCATATTAATAGCAATATAAACCATTGTGATTTACTAAAATCAACAACAAAATATTTTTACTATTGAAACCATTAAAATTACTAGGCTTTAAAATCTTCTAATCAAATTCCATTAAAAAAAAATTCCATCCATATAACTGTTTACAAAATTCTTCAGAATTTGTACAAGAATTTCTTAAAAGCAGTAAATTGATCAAACTTCCATCACAAATTAGTTAAGGTTATTGATAAATAAGAGGAAGTATTAAAAAGTTCATGGCTCAACTTGCTTTACTATATTCCCAATTTTGATTTTTGATCAATACTGAAATATTGATTTTGAGACGGAAGAGAACTTTTCAACATTCTCTTGTATGAAGTAATTATTACTAAAAAGTTGCAAACATTGTTATAGACAAAAGCATTTCATATACATAGCAAATAAAAATCATTAAACCATGACTGCTTTTGTTCTAATCTACTCCATTTTTGATAAGAGACATTCTAGTGAAATCTAGTTATTGAAAGAGATTTCATTAAACATGATATTTTCCTATCAATATCAGAAACAAACACTAAAAAAAATACAATTAATAGCTTGTTTTGCTTTCATTATATCTTAAAATTATAAATTTTTCTCCATTAGTTGACACACAAAATTGTATGAAAAATTCAAAGAGAAGCAATGGTCACTTGATTCAAGCTTCAAGGAGTCGTGTATATAGAAAGTTGCCAAAAAAGTATTTTTTTTAGTTCATTGAAATTCAGATACTATATAGTTTTTAGATAAATCATAGCTTTTAAAAAAAAGAGCAAAGTTTTGAAGTTTTTTAGAATTTTTACCCATCAACCACTTATGAACATTTATTTCAGTTTTAATAATCTAAGCAATCAATATTTTACAATCACAAAGAAAGGGTGCAAAATGTTCAGCTTGCTTATCTCCCCTTAGCCGCCATAGATGAGTGATACTTTTTTTAATAAAAATATATTCAAGATAAAATTTTATTTTTGCGAGTTACCAAAATAAATTAAAAACAAATAAAATGTAAAATCCATGTTTGAGTGTATCGTAAAAATTAAACCTGAATTGAAAATCACAACTTATTGATGATTAAATTGAAAAATGTAACATTAATATAGAAAAAAAATTTACATCAACATGAAATTCAGTAACTGGAAAAAGGTTTTTTTTTTTTGGTTTTTTTTCTATATACCAGAGGACAAAGTAACTTTTTTCCAAAAGAAAACTTAAAAGAAAGTGAAGCTGAATCGTGCAGAGGTTGATGAAAGTTTATACCAAAATCCTAACTAGAGATCCTTACTTAGAATGAAAATAAAATTAAAAATATATATATTGTAGATGATAGTGAGACCCTGGTATATGTCTGTGTAGAATAGCTAATGACTGGCTTTTTACTGAGATTCCACCAGAACAGTCATAAATAATAAAGAAATGACATTGACTTGTTAGACTTTGTGAGAATGGACGAATTAAGAATTTTTTAATTCATTGTAACAAGATCAAATTCTGAACAATTAAAATGTTTTTGGAAAATGTGTACAGAAGAGAGGAATTATTTTAGCCACTATATTCAGCTGGGTTGGTACATTAAAAACATTTCGTAGGAGAAAAGGAAAAATATCAAAAGGTTTGTTTACATGTTAAGGCCTACATGGACTGATTATATCAGTGAAAAATCAATAAAAAGCAAAACAACAAAAATTATCACCAGAGGGCAATATTATTGCCTGTATTTCAATGAGACTAAGATCATACATTAACTAAACTTAGTCTGGCATGAGGTCACAAGAATGAATCGTGGAGTGAAATCTGAATTTGTTATGCTAGCAAAAACTAAACTGATAGCTTTCTGTTTAATGCTGTGCTTGCAGCTGAGTGCCAGACCCCCAAAGTGTATGGTTCAATTTCAGGTATTCTGACTCAGTTACTTCCAGAAGTAGAAATTTTTGTTTTCACACTTGTTAGTGAACATGAAATTAAAGAGATTTTCAGTACTAAAATCTTATTCCTACAGCGATAAGTATCCCCCATCTGTCATGATTAGTGTTTGATTCCCTGCTGAGAAGGAGAAAGCCATTTTTAGAAGTTTACTTTCTATACGAGTTTATAAAAATAGAGAAATAGAGGACAGTGTTATCTCAAATTTGCCTTAGACAGAGTTATAGAGGAGTGAAGCTTATTAATAAGAACTCATCTTGGCAAAAATGATTTTAAGTCAGTCAGAAAGCAATCACAGAACTAAAGTTTTCTATTGTTTGAATGCAATAGAAATAGGTAACAGCACTTAAATAGGATTGATGAAGAGCTAGCAAAAAAATATTCACAAAGCCTTAACTGTTATCAAATTTTTTTAAATTTTGGGTGTGATATGCTATACTGAAGCTGATTGACAGCAAATCTTGCTAGCTTTGTAGATTTGCCACAAATAGTTTAGGCTTCTTTACAAGGTTGAGATGAATCGCTTGCTAAAAAAGATCCACAAGTAGGTTTTAATATGGATTCTGAAAATCACAGATATTTGACAACTGAAAAGAAGAAATGATTTGCAGTAAGAAAAAGAAAGTAAAAGTAACTTTACATAATCTTTTCTTAGTAAAGTACTTCTAATCCCTCTCTCTCTCATATCCCTTCAAGGTGTAGTACTCTCTACAGAGCATTTTTGCTGTATTTCCAGTATCTGTAAATCCTGTTTGAACAAACAAGATGTTTGCTCTTTTATTAATTATATTGCCAAATACTACCTTTTAATTAAAAGAAAAATAATTGTTGCTTTACATTAAATGTTCAAACAATTTGATCGACATTTAGAAATACATTTATATTTTGTTAAGCATTATTTACAACCAGCCAATCTTGGAACATTTTTTTTTATTTTGTGGTCTCACTTTTTCATTTGAATAAAATTTTCCTTTTAATTATATTAATGAAAACCTTTTTTTTTTAAATCCATTTTTGCATCTGATTGAAAATAATGACAAGTCTCAAGTATTATGTTGGTGCAAAAATAATGTCGTTTTCTCACATAGTAACATATGTGAGAAAACGACATTATTTTTGCACCAACCTAATAAATTAATTCCCACAACACATCAGCCATCACTCAAAATAGTACTATTTTACATGGAGGTTCATTACATTAATTGCTCACAATTAAGTTTGTATAAAAAAAAAAATCAATTTCCAATCTTCAAGCATCAATCACTAGACAACGCCTTTCTGTTGATACAATAAAAAAGGAAATTTTCACACACTATAAAAATGATTCACCCTTACAACCAATTGTCAGATTTATTCTTTCTGTTTTTGCCAGGAGGCAGGACAGAGTTGTTATTCAGCCAAAAAAGTTTATATCAGCTAATATAAAATGATGCAAATATTTCCAAAGCCTGGATGAGGTTATGGGTCATAAGTTACTAATTAGTCTGCAATTTCAGACATCAATTTCTGAAGCTGAATTTTGTAGAGGTCAATATGGTCCATGTCTGTGAAAATTCTGAAGATCTGTAGAGATGAATAACAAAGAGAATTAAAAAATGGGAAAGAGCACCAAGTAATTATTTGCTTCATTTGAGGATAGAAAAATAAATTGGTGATCCATGCAATGTGCTTTGTAGGGACAGCTCTGAGAATATGAAACTAGAGCATAAGATGAAAGGTTCAAATCAAGTAATGAGTAAGAGAGGCTTGGAAATTGGTCACTTATAGAATAACCGCCAAACCAAAATGGGAATGCAACCCTTTCAGGTAAGAATAGTTCACAACCAGTAATAGCAAAACAAACTTTAATATGAATAGAAAACAAACACTAACTTCTTCAGTGAATCAGTTGCACTATTTTCAAAAATAAATAAAAACTTAAAATATTTCTGCAGCTTAAATGCTAGGCATTTATCATTTTGTGCAACAAAATCAACAGATTAGTACAACTGCCATCCCCTCATATTTTTAAGAACTTGTTTTCTTTTACACTTACTAAAAGAAAATTACAGGAAGTTATAGCATAAAATGACACCTGAGAGAGAGATATGAATTGTTCACCTTATTCTACAAAAGTCCATCATCAATTCTTGAAAAGTCATAAAAGATAACAAAGGTAATGGCACTGTGATACACAAAAATGTTTTGTTTTTTACTATTATCATTTGCTTTCATATTATTCATAAAAATCACTGATTGCTTCAATTTTTTTCAAGAAAACTCTGAAAATAGTGGGGTGGAGGGGTATATTTAATACAAAAAATATGGTAAATTGTATAAAGATCTTAGCTTTTAGGTGTATATGATACTAAGTTTCTCTACTGATAAGAGTTTAAAATTACTTCTTTTCCATATTTAAATGATCATTTAACATTAATTATACAACAAATAGCAACAAGATTAAGAAAAATCTCTGTATGATAGAGGATTTTTTTTTTTTTTCAAGGATTTTATCTAATATCTTGGTGGTTCCATACAAAATTTTAAGGATGTAAGATTCTGTTTTATAATGCAGGCAATGAAGATTACCATAAAAAAGACAATAGCTAAAATGGAATATTTAGTCTTTTTTCTCAAAGGATAACTTCTATGAAATAAACTTGACTTTAATCAGTGCCTAGAAATTCAGATCCTATCTTTTCAAAATGTCTTAGATTAGATTACACCTTACTATTCAAATTCTCATATTTCAATCTTTATTATCAAAAAGGCCATTGGTATAGAAATCAATCTAAATAAACTTGGAAATAAACTACATACTTTATATCAAATAGAATATTGAAGAGATTTTACTGTTTCCAATGCAATCAACAGTTTTTCAGAAGACTTGTATCCTCAAAAATGTAAGAATAAAGTCAAATCTAATGTCTGATAGCCATAATTATGAAAGACATCTGAAACAGAGTGCAAAGGTCAAATTCTTACACCAACATTGTGCATTTGATCCTCAACCAGTATTTTTTATCTTAATTTGATTTGATCAACAGTTTAGAAATTTTTAAAAACAACTCAGAAACCTTGGCCAAGCTCATTCATTTCTTCCAATTTTCCTTACAAAACATTTGACAACAGAGAAACTTGTTCTTGATTTAATCAAATCAGAAGATCCAAAATGAGTTTTGGGCAAGACTTTCTCCTTAGAATATCAATGAAGAAATTTCTAGAATCATTTAAAACAATATCAACTTCTGGTTATCACTGACTTACAATAAATGTTTAAACAATATTGTTGCTAGATCAAAACTTCACTAATTAAAACACATTTTCAATTTGAAAAAAATAATCAGAACAATAAAAGATAAAGGTAAACTAATTTAAGCAAAAAGGAAATTAAATTGTCAAATAGAAATTCATATCAAGACAATGTGGAATTTAACAAATTGGACATGTCCAACATATAATTGTCTCATTATGAGGCTTAAGTACAAATTGGTTGTCTGACATCAAATTAACAGTTGACAGTTTTCAACTTTTATAAATGTAAAAGTGTAAAGTATAACTGTACAAGCATTAAATTAAAGAAAACCATATCCTATTCTAAAAATAAAATGAAATCACTAAACTGCATCAGTTTTTCGAGTCCAATACTGACTGTTTTAAATCTGGTGTTAAAAAAGATTTTCCTCAAATATAACCTTTCACATTTCAGTTGAATTCATAGTTGTTTAATGGCTTTACCAGATGAGCTATGACACTCATTTTTTTCTTATTGAAGAGAATCTGTTGAATCAATGCAACAAGTCTTTTTTTAATAAATAAATACATTTTTCCTGTTAATCCAAATCCAAAAACAATAGAATCAGTCTTAATGTAATTGGTTTTGTTCTGAACAAATTTGGGAAATTATTTCTGGATTTAGGAACTGAACTTTCTCCCTAGTTAAGGAGCCCACTGATTCAAGAAATAGTTTATGATTGCACATTATTTCAGAGCCTCTCCTAACTAACCCCAAATGGTGCATGCAAATAATAGTGTCTCTTAACACATTTAAAATTATGTAAGAATAATTTTTTTTTAAATAAAAAATTCAAAAGCCAATCAAATATTTTTACAATTAACCAAATGATCAGAACAGTCATGTCTCATTTTGAAGGAAAATATTTTTATCTTTCTCCTCTTTAAAAAAACTCTTTGAATGTTTGAGAAAAAAAAATTCAGATGAATTGCTTAAATTTTGTCCTTTAAATGAGAAGAGAGAAAAAATATTTAACATTAGTCAAATTTTCTTTGGAGATTTTTGCTTTATTCACTGGAACCAGAAGCGGTTAAACTTTCAACCTATAGATTCCAGTTAATATTAATAAATGTGAAATTTAAAAAAATAAGGAGAAAGATTTTATGACACAAATCAACAAAAATAGGTAATAATCCAAAATAATTATGTACAAAACCTCAAAATGTACAATAAAATACAAAGACATTTCATAACGACTATTTGTTTTGAGAAAAAAATGTTACAGAGAATAAAAGTAAAAGAAACAAAAAGAGAAAAATAAAACAGCCTCACTTGTAATTGATGACAATTTATCTGAGAATGCCGAGTTATTCCTGGACAAAAAAAATGCTTTGTTTTCAAACTCATATGAAGACAAACAGGTCACCAAAAAGAGGCTTAGTAGAACCAGTTGAGCAGTGTGGAAATGGCTTTGTACTGAACATAGGCAGATACAATGTAGAATGTGTGGAACAGAAGAACACCAATAAGGTCAGGGGTCATTTTACGAGAAGTAATTCTAGGAAAGTTTCTTTTTTCTTGGTCTGTAATACTTGGTAATATGTTATATTTGTAATAGTTCTGTAATAACATTTCTTTTTCCACAAAACGTTGGTTCATCCAGTCTGTGAGCCCTTCTGTATCCAACGGAATTTCACTGATTGGGTAAATCCGGTGGTGCATTATAATTTGACACGGAGGCCAATAACCAATTCCAATACCATGAATATCCAAAGGACGCCCTCCAGGATATGCAATTGTTAAATCAACCACATACTTGAATTTCAATTTTTTATCTACAAAGAAAAGGGATAAGCAAAAGAGAAATTTTAAATATTTATTTCTGAAGAAATTTAATTTCAACTTTTGTTCAAGGAATAAAATTCTATAGAATAGGATGACAAGTAGGATTTGAAGAAACTAAAGTGGCTTTTAAGTGAAACATTTTAAAATGCTTGTAAACATATAGATCAATCAGTTATATGTATAACAAATTTCAGAGTGCATAGATACACTTATCCAACACAGACATGACGATCCATCCTAGCATTTTTACAGTTACTATCATCATTATTTATAATTTACTTATCCATATTAATGTCAGAAATATAAAAAAAATTACAATCTCCATGCAAAATAAACAGAAATGGACAAAGATTTAGAAAAATCTTTATTTTAATACAGTGATTGATTTAAGTTCCTTAGTCTGACATTTAGCCTTTATGAAAAATAATGCCTTTTCAATTTCTCAGATTAAGTGTTGATTACTTTATAGATGATGCATGTATGTGAAAAGAGAAAATACCTTTTTCTGAAGAATCTTTCTCAGAATTGTTTTTAGTTTCTTTATTATCAGCCATTTCTTCCAGAATGACTTGCATGGCACCAATTCGAGGAAGAGTTATATGTTCCAATATTGGTAAATTCTTCTTTCGTGCATACCTTCAGGTACAAGTAAAATCTTAGAAAATTAATTGATTCTAATTTATAAAATTGGATCAGTTAATTACAAATATGAATCTTTTGAAAAAATGACAAATATATGCTAAACTAATAAGCAGCAGACATTTTTTTTTTAAATCTTTAAGTGATTAATTCTTTTGGTTTCACAAAACAACTGATGTATATACAAATGTTGCAACAAGGCAAAGGCATAAAAAATAGTGTAAATCACAAGGCAAGAATAGGGGATTTAGAATAAAATTTTTAATTCACCACATGTAGTAAATTGAAGCACTTCTAGAACTAGTGTGTCAAACCATAATGCCAAGATCATAAGAGAGTCTTAATTTTGACTCTTGATTTCACCTGAACATTCAAAAACAATTTGGGATATATAATTAAAAAAAATGATTATTTCATCAGTTTTTTTCTTTTTAAAACACCCTTTAAAGTTTCAATGTTGTATATTAATCTTAAAAACGCAATCTATGAACATTTTAACAAAGATCAAAATCTGCAATTTGAAGCACAGGTGAACGATAGAGCATTACCCAGTTAATTATGCAACATTAAAACCAATGACATTATTTAAGGAAAATTTAATAAAACTTTAAAATTTCAAGAAATTTATATCTGATTACATACACAACTTCAAAGTAGGGGATGTATAAGCATTCAGATATTTTTGTAAAAAGTAGTTTTGAATAAATAGTGCCAGAAAAGTTAATAGTACATCTCAGCAGAAGACTTCAAGCAAAATGCACAAAACTGATTATAAACAGTTTTGATATCACAAGAGGATTTTTTTAATCTGAAAAACTCCTGAAATATTGCACGAATGCAATTATGTTCACTTATAAAAATTAGAATATTTTTTCTTTCTTACTGATTTGCTGAATCTTTTGTAAACAACTTTTATATGTCAAGATTATTTGATGGACAATGAATATGGTAAATAGATAGTAAAGAGAAGACTAAAAAAATCTTCAGCTTACGATTGACTGGCCAATCTTCTTTTGCGTAAGAAGCCACCTTCAGGAAAAAGAACCAACCATTTTCGAGGTAATCGGTGAAAAGTAGACTTGAGGTGTGCACGCAGATCATGCAATGTTTGATCACGAGAATCTTTTCCCTGTTAGAAAAAAAAAAAAGAAAAAAAAAAAAAGTTCTTTGCATACAAATGTAATCCTAGACATGTTTCTGTTACAAACCCCAATACAAATTTGTGGCAAATTAACATCTGCATGGACCATGCATTACCAAAGCCACATTGTCTGTTGTGTGATATCAATAAAAGTAAATAAGGATTCATTATGAAAAAAGAAAAATCTTTTTTCATTTTGTAAATTTACAGCCAAATGTAAGGTTTATGTTATTTTCATATAGTATATATGAGGTTGTTCAAAAAATGAAGTTGCATATTTGAAGAGAATAAAAAAAATTGAATGTAGCAAAAGTTAAATTTATTTTTTAAAAAACAATTATTAGCAATAAATAGAACTTATTATGAAACTAATTTATTCTTTGTTGAAAAACTCTGAGAAATTGAATGAAAAGCTGTCTGAACCAAAGCTCTACACCAATGGAGTCTTGGTGGGAAATTGATGGTATCTGGTGGTAGAATTTATTATGAGCTCTTAAAATAAGAAAATTGCAGAAAATCTTTGTCAAGAACATAAAATGAGGACAATTTTATGTCCAAAATGCTTTGATTTGACCCAAAATGTGATTCTTCAAAATGACAAGGAATGTCCATACTCACAACCTCACACATAACATTCAATATGATAATATTATGGATTTCAATTAGGTACAAGTACTTGAAGCCAATGGCATCTGAGTAAACATTAGCCTACCAAATACTTAAACTTTGCCTATGAAAGTGGGAAGATATTTTTAAATCATTTGTTGGGTAAAATAAATTGGGAAGGCCTTATATGCTATCAAATGTGACAGTCTTATAGTAGGCTTTTGACATTGGTAATAATGACTGTTTTTTCTTGACAAATTTATGTTAATTGCAGAAGCTTTTATTTTATTTCCTAAAATGCAACATTATTTTCTAAACAACCTAATATGAAACAGTGACAAAAATGTCCAAACCCTAAAAAGACTAAATTCTAATATCTAGGTCCTGAAAGATGCTAAGTTTTAACATTCATCTATGAAAACATGCTTTTGTTCAAGTAAATTATATTCTTTGGGTAGTTTTGTTAATATTTCAGTATTTATTTTCACCATTATACTTAAAACAGAAAGAATACAAGTGACATTTTCTGATTGACTCACTATTAGCATTTACTCTAAGTGATTCTTTTTGCCTATTAGGTTGACTCATATCAACATCTAGATATTGCCACTTCTATTCATAATGCTCCGAGTATGGTATGAATAAATATAAAAAAATATTGATTAATTACAGGCAAAAAAAAAAAAAAACCACAAGATTTAACAATAACTATAAATACAAATTTCTACTACTTTAAAAAGAAAGAAAACCGTACAAATCATAGAAAAATATAAAGTTTGGTTGAAATCAATCTAGGCATCTTGAAGAAGTTCTATCACACATACCTTTATAAAGGGTGGCATTTTGACATAACTTAAACATAATCATCTAAATTCTAATACTAAAATTAAATGAAATATGTCAAAAGAAATATCACGGTGTCTCTCAAATAATTATCATCTATCAAACTGTAAGGTATGAATATTCGTATCATCTTCAAGACTATTTCTTTGCAAGAAATAAAAAAGAAAAATTATATGTAGTTAATGGGATTGTTTACATGCAAAATGGTTTAAGTATAAAAAAAGAAAAAATACAATATAGGATGCACAAAGGAAGGTGGGTGGGAAACACAAACTGTGCATGCATCAAAACTTTTGCATTATTTTCATAAATTAGATGCAGTCAATGAAATTTATGTTTCTAAATTTTTAATCATTTTAATCACTTTAACAGTATAACAGAAAACAATATGACTTTATTGAGATAATTGGACAAAAACCTTATTTGTGATATAACTCAGTGAGTTTTTCATTTTAAATTTATTTGACTATTAAGTATAAAATCAAAAATAAAAAGACAAGGAAAACATTTCCTTGTCAGATTCATTTAACTGATACAGAAAAACAATTCTAAAAGAACCAGAAGACCTAGCAGACATAATCTTAACATAAAATACACAGATGACACTGTGCTGTTGGCAGACACAAAAAGAAAACTGCAAAAACTCTTAGACAAGATAATAAAGGAAATTAAGAAGAAAGAACTATATCAACTGTAAGAAGACAGAATGCATGGTTGTCAGCAAGAGAGACAGCCTAAGGTGTGGGGACCTTAAAGTCAAGCAGGTACAGAAATTCAACTATCCAAAGGTGCATAGGAATAAGAAAAAATGCCTTCCAGAAAATAAGCAAAATATTAAGCGATAGGACAATGTCCTTAAAAAACAAAGAAAAGAGCACTGAACTGCTATATAATATCTAGTTTCCTATATGGTAGTAAATGCTGAATAATCTCTTCACAGATAAAGAGACCTAAAGCAAGAGATATATATCTACAGATGAATGCCTAAAAGATCATATACAGAACATGTAAGCAATGAGGAAATTTTAAGGAAAATATAAGAACTACAAAGAAACTGATACTTACAATCAGAGAAAACTTAAATTTATGAGACACATAATGAGGAAAGTGAGCCTGGAGCATTTAACACTCATAGAACATACTGAAGACAAGAGAAACAGACAGAAACAGTGAGTAACCTACTTAACAAGTTTGAGCAAATAATCACAGAACAAAAACAAAGAGGGGTGGTAAAGTGTCAAAGTTACAAAAGACAGGAAGTTGTTAAAAGCCAGCATCGCCCACATCCTGAAAGAACATGGCATGCAAAAGACAAAATCAAATGCTAATAAAATTGCTTTTAATTCATTCATTGTGCTTCCGTCCACTTTTAATACAAAGAGAATTTCATCAATTTTTTATTTTTTTTTTTTTTTATCAAGGCATAAAACAAACAAGTACTTGTCTGGTACAACATTGAACCAAGTAATGAGTTAATTTTGAATGTATCAAATTTCAGAGTCACTATGAACAAAATTGTGAAAGAAACTCGTCATACATCATTTCTAACTACAAATATACACTTTTACTGCATACTTTGTAAACTTTGCATGAAAATAACAATAATTCACAGAATAATTTTTTTATACATCTTGAGATTTCCCCTCATGTTAAAGATGATTAATTTCTATTCCATTTATATTTCATTCCATGATCACTCATCACATTCAATTAGATTTATAAAACTCAGTTCATCTAGTTCTATGAAATAGACCACCTAGAATGACCTAGAAAGTAACTGGTGACATTGCTCAATTAGCTTTCAATTATCTACTGTGACAGGAATTGATAAATTTTAAGTTGAAAAAAAAAAAAAAAGAAGCAAATCCACTCATATTTGGTTTGCAATTACATCAGGTGAATGACTTAAATTCTTGATAGAATCTTTTGCTTCTTTCACAAATCTATTACAAAATGAAACAACTATTTGATAGTTAAATAAATTGAAATTCTTTTTCTAAGGCAAGAATAATTCTTGGCTGAAATTAAATACATTTTTTTGCCCTGCTCAATGAATTCAACTTGGCCATATAGAAAAATGCAGCTTTTTATATAATGACAGTTTTGTACTTGAATGACATCACTGCACAGATCAGGGGAGATAAACAACAAACCTGTTTGATGAAGAAGTCTCCACGAAGGTTGGAAACAAGGCCAAAATGAGTGTATTTGAAGGTGCTGTCAATGATCCACATCACCTGCTTGGCTAACTTCACCTTGCTATGCATCACATTCATCATGGCAGGAACATCTGCTGTTGACTGGTGATTGGCAATTAGCAAAACTCCTTCATCAAGTATTGTGTTAATGTCATCTCCTGTCTCCACAACTGGTTGACACAATAGGGTAGATAGAACAAGAGAGAAAAGGAAATGTTAGTCAGTAAGAGAGGAGGGGAAAAGAACATGCAATGGAGAAGTGGGGTGGGTATGGTAAAAAATCATCGTTTTTTTTTGTTTGTTTTGTTTTATACATTCTATGCAGAAAGTAAGAAAAATATCTTGGTAATATATTAGTTAATGCAAAGGCATCAATAAAATCCCAAGTTTAATTACTGGAAAGATATGAATTAAAAGAAGGGAAATATGGAGAATATTAGATAAGCAAAAGTTAATGAATGAAACCTGGGGAACATGTCTTATGAGATTTACACATTTAATGCTGCATTTTGCAGCCTGTACTCAACATAAAGTCACTTTCTATGTCAAGAATTATATTATAATTATTATCATTTAAGATTTATTGTAATAATAGCAGTAATTATCATTAGCATATCAACACTGGAATATCATTATGGTTGATAGAGATGAGATTACATGGGTTAAAAAATCTTATGAAGAAAACCCATGGAAATTGGTTTGTAATTAGCAGTTAAAAGGCTTAGAGTTGTCGTCCTTAGACCTTTTTTGGGTTGGGAGTGAAGAGTAACAATTTATATTTCACTAAAAAATTACTTAGAAATCAATGACTTAATTCAACTGATAATTACTTTATCAAGTTAAAGTATTTTAACAGTAACACACTCCCATACAAAAATTGGATTCATGCTAAGACACTATTTTTTATAAATATGCCTTAATTCTAATTCTGCTAAAAACGTATTAGTGCACAATTCTATTGTGTCACACCACACTTATGTCACTAAGTTTTATGAAAACAAATTGATCAAGTAATTTTAAAACTACTGCTTAGAAAGTTTAAACTGATATAGTTAAGAAAAAGCAAACAATCCTACTTCATGCTGTAACTTATTGAGAGATCTGTTTGTGCATAAAAACACCTTTTGAAAGGCTTGTAGCAATAAAACAAGTTAAAGCAAATGAGAAAAAAATCTTAAAGAAGGGTTAGTTTGAGCAAAGGTCAATAAAAAAGAAATCAAAAATAATCTTAAAACAAATAATTAAAATCCATAAGTGAATAAAAGAAACAGAATCATCAAGAATCGAACACTGGTTCAACAAGAGTAAATCCAGTTTAGCCAAAATTAACCCAATCTCTCTACAGCCTGTGGGGGTTGACATCCTATTTGGCTAATTCTACCTTGAATTATAAGAAGGGTTAAATTCTGAGTCTTGAGTCTTTCAGACAATGAACATATCTTGGGAACTTGAGATTAATTGCAAGAAATTAGTCATACATCAATGTCAGGTTAAAAGCAAATTGTTTAAGAAAAATACATGAGTGATAAGAGGAGTAGACCATCATATATTGTAGATAGTAAATGAACAAAATACACAGACAATTGCTATACAGTAGTATCACATCTGCATCAGAGAATACTACAAGTCTCAGTATATATACTTTTCTTACTAACTAATCTATATCCTTATAATAACTTACTGAATGCTAAACAGGTTGCAGAAATCAAAAACATTCTATTTCAATCAAAGAAACAAGAAGTCAAAGAATCCTTTACAATACACTATAATTCCATAATATGAAGGTGTTATAATGTTGGGAATATACTTTTGTCATTGTGGATAGTATGAGAGCTTGTCACTTTTTAATCATCTATACTTCAGTTATCCAACGAGATGCTCAAATTTAAACAGGTTTTCATCTTACATGGGTAAGGAAAGCTGATTCACTATTAACTTGACCTTTGAACTGAGTTGACAGTTAATAGACACCCACCATAAATGTATTTTCCACTATTTTAAGCAATATTTTTCAAAGTTCAGTGAAGTAAGCATTAAATTTTTGTTAAATCCTTTATATCTATAATGGATACTCTATTTTTGGAAGATTTTTAATTACAAAAGTTAAATGTTTCTATTGGCAGAAATCAATCAAAAAACTGACATTAAGACCAATCTAAAAAGCTAAGTAGACAAAAACATTTTTTAAATTAATTTTAAGCTACTTTTATGCAATTGAAACCAAAATTCAAACATTAAGATTAGCATTATTATAACATTTTTAATAGTCCATTTCTACAATTAGCAATATTTGTTGGTAACTATCAAATTGAGATCTAACTTCCCTCTTCTTCCAGTGGGACTTTTAGTCCTCACAAGAAAGTGAATGTCTTGGTGCCTGAACTCCCTCTTTAACCAAGAAGATTTTTACTCAAGGAAAAGTTCTGCTTTGAACCCTGGGTAGATAATGTGTGTTCACTTCGGATAGTATGACTGCATCTTTCCTGGATTTTTGTCTCTTGATTCAGGTTACTGGAGATAAATGTTTTCTGGGTGGGTGTTAACCACCTGATATTCTGATGTTCAGATCCATGATTAACTCTTAAGGAGGCTAACTCATCAGCAGGTGCATAATATCACGGCTATTGTACTGTCATTTTGGAAATAGGATCTGAACTATGCAGTAGCTTTTGGTGGTGATGTTCAATGCCATGATGAAAGGTACAGTTATGGCTGTACTTCCAGACAATTTAATCCAGCAAAAATAATTCCCAAGTTTAGTATCTCCTACACAGATGTGAGGGGTCAATGATAAAACATTCCAGAAGTTAAATACCATCATCATGAGGTCAAACCAGACCTCATGTTTTGGTCATAAATTGGTCTTAGCTTCTACATTAGAACCACTCTTTACCAAACTTCTCCCTTCTCATAGAGCACAAACTTTGTAATATCTATCATGGCACAGGAAGTTTCCAGACTTATCAAAAGATTTGGCACTAAGAAGGTCACCAGTTTGAATAAAATACCTGTTGAATAAAATTTAAACAGTGATTGTTCCAAAGAATATCAGCCCAGAGGTATCTATAATATTGGCAAAATTGTTCAAGCACTGCCTGAGAGATCCTTCCCAAATCTATGGAAGGTTTATTCAACCTCTGTGTCATCCATAAAGTCTTTGAATCTATAATCAACAAGGTTGTTAAGCACCTCAACAAGAACAACCTCCCAAGTGATAACCTGTATGGATTTCACTCTGCTGTCTTAACTGTCATTACTCACATAATCAGTGATGCACTAGACAATAAATTCATTACAAGAACCATCACCCTAGATCAATGTTCTCAACTTGTATGCACTAATACACTCTGAAAGGTAACCAAGTGTGACCCAAGTTAATAGAAGAGTAATTTATTAATATTTTTCTATTTAAAAAAAATCTTTATTTCTAAAAAGCAAGAGCCATCAAACACATGACAAAGCCTTTGTCATTTGATATTTTAAACTAGATGCTAAATTTCTTAATCTTTAAGAAGGACTGGATAATCCTTTCCATTTTGCTTTCCTCAAGGAATTTAAATCAGTCAGGCATCTCTAAAAAAAAAAAAAAAAAAAAAAAAAAATATATATATATTACAGATCTTCATAAATCCTTTTAAACTTAAGCTGTGCTGCTAATCTTTGGGAATACTAAACTAAATACAGCAACCATTAAAGGTAATTTTCTTCTTAAGCCTATGTGGATGACAGGTCAAGTTTTTAAAGAACTTTATGACTAATTTTTCATTATTAAAATTTAAAGTGCACCCCAGAGTTTTAATTATTCTAAAAGTGCACTCTGAAGTAAAATAGGTTAAGAAACACCACCTTAGATATATCAAAGGTTTTTGACAAGGTATGACATCAGGGGCTGCTACATAAACTCTTCAGCTGTGATATCTTTGGAAAGGCTTTTTCATTAATTATGTCCTTCATGACAGGTAAGTCCATGAAGATCATGGTTAACAGCCAGACATTGGAAGCCCATGAGATCAATGCTGGTGTTCCTCAGAGTTCTCTCCTCAGTCCTACTTTCTTTCTACGATATATTAAGGATCTACCTAAGAACATACTCCTATCTTTACTGAATATCAATGTGGATGATACAACAATTTATAGGTGCATCTCCAAAAATCTGGCTGACCAGAATCTGATCTCTCTTCTGACCTAACCATGGTGGATCAATGGGAGAGAAGGACTCTGGCCTGTAAAATTCAATACATTCAAAACCAAACTAGTAATGTTCCATCATCACTGAACAGATGCTGATCTTTCAAGATGGATGTATTCTCTCAAGAAGGTTCCTTGCTTTGAACGTCTATTGTGATTCAAGTTCAACCCAGACCTCAAATGGAACTCAAATATACAATCTATTAATAAATATGTTGGAAATATTGGTTTATTATACTGCTATAGTAAATATCTGATTCTCTCTGCTAGACTAACTTTGCAAGGGCCAGATCAGATCAAAAATGGAGTACTGTGCCATAGCTGGGCTGGAGCTGCCCAGTCCTCACTTGCCTATTTTGATAGAGTTCAAAAGTGTCTATGCAGCCTTTTGGGTGATTAATTATTTTCCACCCTACAACCCCTTTCCGGCAGATGAAATGTCACAAGCCTCTCACTACCCTATCACTATTTCCATGGCAAGTGGTCTGATGAGCTACATTACTGGCTCTAACAGCCATAAGTTTTGCAGCTGGGACCTGCTATGGCATGTACATAAGAATTAATCATCATTCCCTTTTGCATTCCATTAGTAAGAAGGAAGTTTCACTTGGCCAGCTTCTTCCCAAGAACTGCTTTGTGAAACATACTCCAAACAGGATGCTTTTCTGATCGCTACAATCTTTATCTCTTCAAGTCTAGGGTTGACAATTATATAGATAACTTCATGAACTGCACTTCTTACCTTCTCTTATGCTCATACAACATCATGCAGTAACCTTCTACCTTGACTGGCTCTTGGGGCTTGCATTGGTTGAGCATTAGTATAATTTTTTTTTTTAAATTATGCTATTTTGAAATTGCAAAATATGAAAAGCATATGCAATATACATAATTAGATTGTAACAGGTTACTGATCCTGTTCAAATGTTTAATTACTTGAAATTACTGGATGATGAATTGAAGGGACTACTAATTGGATAATAATTAGTAAAATTCTCAGAAGAGTAGGTTGAATCGTTGAGAAAAAAAATGAAAAAAATAAATAAATTAAAAATTGTTTTAAACAATAAAATGAATTTAAGAAAAGAATCTGACCAAGAATTAACTAACCAAGTGAGTAAAACTATGGTCACTCACTACTTCCCACCAATAAGAAAACATGATTAATATGTAGTTCAATTTTTTTGTTGCTGAAAAATTAAATTTGAATTTTGTTTACATTCATACTACTCATCCAAAACACATACTCTTACAGAAAAGAGTGATCCAAATTCTCTTAAACAACAGAAGGCTATCTGGGTTTGTTTATACTGATACTATCTACTCAATATACTATCTATCATACTTACAGAAAGAGAGTACAGAAAATTCTCAAAGAATGTGTTTATTAACATATTCTCTAAGATTAAGACAGTCAGTAGAGAAATTAGATATATCAATGTCTATTTTTTTTTGGGGGGGGTCATCCATATAAACGAAGGCCCACAAGGCCAGAGACCTGGTGAATCAGGCCCAATAAATAGAAATTAGACATTTGCTGTAGTCACATGGATAGTCGACGCCTCACAACACACCCACATTTTCAGTAGCCAGAACAAATACACAGACACACATGACAGGCAGTGTTGATTCCATTATTTTATAGTGATTACTGCTAGATTTCTTAAATCACCATCCAGCAAGAGAACTTAATCTTCCAGTAAATAATAGAGACATTTTATTCACCAGTTTTTCTTTATATTTAGTAAACCTATTTTTAGAGTTATCAACATTGACATTTTATTGAAGGAGTTCTTATTCCAGCAATGATTTCCGATGTACTCCCTGGATGCAAAGAAACAAATTACCACAGCCATAGAGAGGATTTATGCAATAGTATGTGGTACACAGATGGTCTTCACTATCATAAACTATTCACAGGGTGAAATTTAATTTTTATATATATATATATATATATATATATATATATATATATATATATATATATAGGATGCGATGGGTAAATTGTCACCATTTTATATTTTTAATTTCCTGCATGCATGTTGTTATGGATTTTGTTAACTGCACAATATAGTAGGGTCAGGCACCATCTATGAGAAAAAGTACACCATGATACAATTCACTCCACCAGAAATTTGGAAACAGTATGCTGTACTGCTTGGCATTCACATCAGAAGTTCAGATACAAACATTTCAGAGTGTTTTGGTGTCGACAGTGCAGAAGATTTGGAAAGAGTTGGACAAGCTTAATAGTGACTATGAAGGTTTGACAGCTCAGAAAATTCACTCTGATCATTCTGATAAGAAAAGAACTGCCCAATTTGTTGATGAGGGCCTCAGACTCCATACAAGGCCTACATCAAGTGCCTTGAGGAGATAGTGCAGCCCTTAGTCAAGAGGGTGACAGCTTAAAAACTATGTCGAGCAACAGGACTCTGCACCATGCTAAACAAGCAGGAGAACCCAGTCATGGCTGTCAGACAATAGACCAATAAAACTCCTTGTAACACCAAAGATGAACTGAATGCAAGGATTATGGCAGCATTCACCAACTTAAACAAGGAGACCATCCAGAAGAGTTGCAGGAGATTCCAAAGTCGTCTGGAGGCTGTGGTTGAAGCCAATAGTGATCTTATTGAATAAATTTACTCTTTAGTATTTCAAGATATTTTTGTTAAAATGAGATGCCCATATTATTTTCATTTTTGTGTAATTTTCAGCATATTTCAGTAAATTGTTTT
Organism: Acanthosepion lycidas; assembly: GCA_963932145.1. Lineage (NCBI taxonomy): Eukaryota > Metazoa > Mollusca > Cephalopoda > Sepiida > Sepiidae > Acanthosepion > Acanthosepion lycidas. Next base: position 47,200 of record CAWVQA010001205.1, on the reverse strand, counting down.
TCTGTTTTACAAAAAAATAATAGGTGATATAAATTCTTGAAGATGTTCTGCTTTTAACAAATATAAATATTAAAAAGTGGAAAAATTTTAAGTGGGTGATAACAGATGTAAAAAAAAAATTATATTTGCATATATATATATATATATATATATATATATAATAAATAAATAAAAGGTAAAAAATCTGTTAGTATATAATCCAAGTGGATCCTAGTAATATAAATATTAAAACTGATCCACAAAAAGAGCTCAATGTATTTATTATACAGAGCAAAAGCTAATATACAATAAAATGCAAAATCACCTCATATGAGGAATAAGCTTATTTCAACCAATGAAAAAATAAAATTTGTCAGCCTTATTCAACCCCGGTATAGACGGAGTTCGTGTCATCAGAATTAGAAATCTAACTGTGAAAGCTACAAAAAATAAACCGTTAAAAAACTAATACTGAATTTATCCACTTCAATGTTTCAGTCAGACAAAAGTCACAAGACAGTGATCAGGGGAGGGTGATTTGGGATTTTGTTTTTATACATACATACATATATATATATATATATATATATTTTACTGGCAAGATTTTCTAAAAAAATAAAAAAAATTATGAAATAATTTCATTCATTTGTGTATAAGTCTTATTACATTAATATCCAACAATTATTTGATTTTTGCAAGAATTTCCAAATCAATGTATTTTTTACTGCAAAAATGGCATTAAAATTTCCTAGACTAATCCTTGGTCCCCCTCCACCACTAACACAAGAAAAATAAGATTTTTAACCAAAATTTTAAACATGCTAGAAAGGATTAAAAAATTTAATTAAATAATCAAAAAATACTTTGTCCTTTCCTCTTAATAACAAAGATTTTGACAATAAAACTTTGTTTTTATCAAATTTGGGGCATTTTTCATCATGCTATGCCCTTTTTTCAGCAAATTAATAGAGGTACCTAGTTAATACCAATTTTATTGTGAAAAAATTGACTTGTATGATAAAATCTAACATATATAGCATGTTTTATATACATGTAAGATTTTAAAAAATGCTATTTATATACATTAAGATAATTATCTATTAAAAATTGTTATATTTGAGGGTATGTAAGAGACATTTGACAAAAATATACAAAGAATAAATGTAAACAGCCAGCCTTTTTGGCAAATGTACGTAATAAAGTAAAAAAAAAAAACTATAAGCTAAAAATATTCACTGAAATAAAATTGCAGTAAATAAAGTTTTATATGAAAGATAAAAATCAAAATAAAAACTAATTTAAAATGTACAAATAAAAATTTAAAGTTAAAAAAAATCTTACTTTTGTATTGTCCTGTGATAAGCCAAGAGCCAATAATAGCAAGCAATCCAGTGAAAAGGAATCCTTCTATCGTCCAGAAGAGTTCCCAGTGGAAGTATCTGACAGGAAATACAATAAATGTCCAGCCTAAGTAAGGAGGAATAGCATACAAAGTGGTTAATACCATCCAGATGATGCGAAAGATGTGGCCAACAATTCGAAATGGCAAAGGAAGGGTAGTAACATGAGGAAGAATATTATATACATCCAACATCTGGAAGACAAAAAGAAAATTCAGACATTAAAATCAAAAAAGAAAAGATAAACAATAAATATATACATACATGAGTAAAATTGACCCTTTTGAATAAAGAGCATCTACAATTTTGTGTTAGAATTCTGGTAAAATCAGTTTCTCAAATGAGAAAATATTTGATCATTTAATAAGGAAAACCTTCATTAACAATCTCCCAAGTCACCTCTGAATCCTTAATTATTTTGCTCAGAGGCTTTCAGTCATTGAACACCAATTAAATTTATTTTGCTGGATTTTAATTGATGCCTGTTCCCATTTTATATATCTCAATTATTACAGCTGCTAGGATCACTAAGAATAAATATTGAAGCTTACCTAGAGAATTTAAAAAATAAATGCTGGATTATTGAGATTAAGCTAACGAGAGCAAATTTATAGCACACTAAATGTTTCATAAATACTTAATGTAGAAAGTACAAATTCATTATCTCAGCATGATGGGAGAAAACAATTTATAAAAAAATCTTGTAAATACTACTAGATTGACTGCAAAAAAAAAAAAAAAAAAAAAAAAAAAAGAAAGAATCATTTGCCCTGATCTGAAAACATTTTTTTCTTTCTTGAAATATAAAGGAATAAAAGATACAGGTATGTTGGGACTATTAATTGACAAATATTTGCACTTAACTGTGAAAGTATACCTGCAAGTACAAAAAGATTTATGAAAATTTACAAGTGGAAATGGAGGTGAAGGCTGCAAATGACTTTAGAAATTGGAATCTTATTCTATGTTTTTATAGAAAGAAAAATAATATAGACTTTTCTATTCAAAGTAATTAGTTTGAGGAATATTATCAACCACATCTCAATCATACAAAGTGTAGTCTAATCTTAAAAAAGGAAATATAACACCTTAAAGCAACATTGTCCTAGGAATGATAGAATATTAATTTGGAATAAAAATAAATTTTCTTTATCAAAACTATTATATTTATTCTAAAAGCAACTAATTTCTTAAAATAAAAATCTTTTGCTTCCTACAAATAGTGGCAAGAATGGACATAGAAACAAAATCATAAGACAAAACTTAAAAAGATTTTTTAAACTGTTGAATGAAACATGACTGAAAAAAAATAAAAGATAAAGAACTTAAATTGATTTGCTATTTCTCTCTACATGTGAAACATATTAGTATCTAACGGTAACTAATTTTGTTTTAATAAACAAAGCAAGAAAATGATATTTTCTGTTAATTTCTGATTAAAAAAAATTTGAATAAATTATTGATGTGTTATATTTTCTGCTTATTATAAATTAAATTGAAATAATGTTCATCTCTCTCCTGCAAATCTCTTCATGGCTCTCCTGTTCAGTAATATAACCTAGGGATAGCAGTGACCAAGTAGTAGAATAGTGGCCTCAGAGAATAGAGACCACTTGAATGGATCAAAATATTTATTTTGTAAAGATTTTAAGTGTTTTTATTATACTACAACTATAAATGATAAAGTTTAAAAAACATTTTGGTTTCAGTAGAGTTTAGAATTATATCTGGATGATTAAAGTTATTTTTTTGTGAGTATCAGAACAATGGTGAAAAATTTACTCTGAGGCCTTTAAATTTTATTTTTTGTGTATGTACAAATATAATTAAAAGTGGAAACTTCCATGTAGCTAAATATTTGCAAATTTGCAACTGAAAAAATTAAAAATAACATTAGGAAAGAAAGAAAGAATGCAACATATTTATATAGCCTTCATCTAACAACAATTCAAGTGGATTAACTTTAATTAATAATAGAATTACAGTAATCTGATGAAATTACAATACACAAAGGATTGATTACAGATCATTTGGATTCAAACTGCCTGAGACATGACTGTGCAATGTGACTAATTTAATACAAAAGTCCTTCATAGACACAAACAATTCATGTCTGTCATCAAATCATTTAATTATTCCCACTGGTCAAACAGAAACATTACAATGAAAACTGTCATTTTATGAAGCAGTTTTTGTTCATTATTTCACAATTTTATTTGGACTAAAAGAGTAATCAGTTTTCTTGTATTAAAAATCACACTTGAATATTAAATAAAGGAAACTGCAGTCAGCAGATTGAAATTATTTGGAGAGAAACAGAACATAGTGTTCATTTCCAGAATGAGGTCAAAATAATAAACAGAGAAGCACCTGCTGGAAAATGTGTTAGATGAAAAGTGGCATATGTGAGTTTATCAAATGTAGAATAAAACTTCATATGGAAGCCAGTAGTCAAGTGAACAATATTTGCCCATTAAACACTCCCATATCAAAAATGGATAACTCATGCTGATTTGAGAAATGGAAATTCTACTCAGATCAAAAACTTTGGGAGCATAAAATTTCATGATTATAATCCTAGTGAGAAGGCAAAAAATAAAAAAATGCAGATGATCCTTAAACCAGATGCAAGAAACACCTGAAGACAATGCCGGAGAGCATATTGGGTAGAACACTAATGATCATACTAGCCTGAATTGTTCCTAGTCTAGTTTAGAAATGTCTGTAAATCTTTAAAACAAACAAGGACTAGGGAAGCTAAATACAAATTAAGAAAAAATACATAACAGTATCTTTAGTAAATTTCTACATAACACTAAATTCAAATTTATGACAAAAATTTAACATCATTAAGGATTTTAACTGAAAATATATTTTTCTTAAGCTAATTCATTAATTTACATTTTACACACACACATGTTGAGAAAACCAAACTGGCAGTAAAAATTTTCCACCAATCACTACAGCAAATATGAAACCAAATGCAAAACAGTGAGTATACTGTCAGCTAATATTACACGACTGGTGCAAAAATAATATCGTTTTTAACGTCAAAAAACGACATTATTTTTGCACCAACCTAATATTTTTAGGAATACCATAGAAAATGGCTTCAGAGAAGGACTGATAGCAAAGAGTGAGTGTTAAACCCATTTCATGCACAAATCAGCTTTAAAAAAAATTCCAAACATAGTTGGTATGCTCTTGCACACTGTCTACAATGACAAAAAGACTACAGATATGGGCAACAGCATCCAAAGGAAGCAAGGCACTAGCAGGATCAACAAAAAACAGAACAGAGATGTCCTTAATAACAATATCTATGCATAAGATAGTTGCTGAACTAAAAGTGGACCCAAGACCATCAGAATGGCCATGCATGATAACCCAGAACTTAAATCATCTATCAACTTATAAAAATTATCTCTTCATAGAGTCCATAAAAGCCAGAAAGGTGAAAAGATTTAAGAAAGTGGTTTAAAATATTCTTCAATAAAGAAAATCTTTAAAATAGATATGGCTTTAAACTGCCCAAATAACCAGTACTTCAGTCATTAGTCATCAAGGGCACTTTCAGGACAAAACATCCAGCTCAGGTCATGGTTTTGGCTGTTGATTTCTAACTGGAAAAAGATTGCCCCTCCATTTTTCTACAAGTTTAGAGAAAAGTCGAGTGCTAATGCCTATTACATGGTTCTGAATTACCATGTTTTGCTATAGCTTAAGATCAACTGTCCAACTACATGTTGACCCACAACAGTGCTCCTATATACACAACCAAGAAGATGAAATTCTACAAAACTTATTTTGCTGACTTCTTGTCCTCCTCCAGTTTGAACCTAAACTCATTTAACCATCAGGTGAGGTATTTTGGAGCAAGTTACAAACAAGAACTATTACCTCTAACATCAATACTCTCAAAACTAAAAAAGGAAAAAAAAAAACAAAAAAAAAAAAAAAGGTATCAAAGGACTATTTGGACTAAGACTTTTACAGCTTTTCAAAGTTATGTTAATTGAAAATAATGGGAGCCACATTGAATAAATTGTCATGGTAATTGTTTTACTAATGTTTTCTTTGTTTTTAATAAGTCTATTTATGCCTAATAAGCAAGTTTTGAAGGTTACAAAATTTTACTTTCCCCATAATATATTTTACACTTGATGTCAGACCAACTAGTCTCACAGGCCAATGTTTGTAATGAGTTCAGTCCTATTTAAGTGACTTACTAGTGTGGCCTTGTGCCAAATGAAGATGAGGATTTTAATTTTACAAGTGTCGTTTTGGGGATTTCAAATTTTATAAACCACTAAAGAGATTAGAATATTTTGCAACTGAAGTAGTTGCCAATAGAGCTGAATAAAAAGGAATAAAATAAAAAGACTGGACTCTATACATAAATAGGTCTAAAAAGGAATAATAAAGAACAAAGTAGAAGAGGATTTGGAAATCAAAGAACAAAAATACATTAACATGAAACTAATAAAAAAAAAAAAAAAAAACTATATCTCAGTTTGAAATTTAATTCTTGCAAATGCTACACTATGTTCATGTATTGGAATAAACTAAATATTATTTGAAGTATAGAAATGAATTATTGTCAGTATTTTGCAAATCATTTGGATTGATATCTGCTACATGTTCTCCATCCTTTTTGACTCTTATATCCAAGTGTCTTTAATCTTTTTTTTTAAACTTTAATTTAGTCAAATTGATAAAATTCATAGAAAAAAATTATTTAATCAAAATATTTCCCCTTAGCAGAAAGTTTTCAATTTTTTTCTTAACAAATTCTTCATTCAAAGAAGATTGATAAATTAATTGAATGCTTCTTCAGTTTGATGTTAATCAAATAATTTCCTGCCTGGAACAAGGGGTCTAGCTAATAACACGTAAGTGAGAGGTTAGGTTTATAAGAAGGGTGCAGCAAAATTTTAACTGTTTCCACTTTAGTAATATTCTTACAACATAAATGATCTTTTTTATTTACCAATTAAGATAGAGCTTGATTTGTGAATGCATAGTTTAAAGCTAATCTTTATATCTATGCAGGGTGTTTAGCCATGTTATTATATATTAAATCATTCCTGCTCCATCAATATCAGTTATATGTGTATACACTAACATTTAGATAATATACATTGTAGTCTGCCTACCTCATGGTTATTTCCCCATTTGACACTGTGTGCTAATAAATATCAATACAATATAAAATACCATGATACATTTATAGCATTAATTTTATTTACAAGCATTTATAAAGGGGTATTGAAAAGTACCAGGAAGGACTGAAAAATATTTGAAGACACTTGACAGGCCAAGAAATTTTCAGCACTCTTTCATATATATATATATATATATATATATATATATATATTAGTTACTCTTGCCTCTCAAATAAATGAGGTGGAGAGTACAGTCATTAAAATTTTGAAAATTAAGAGACTACTCCCACACTTTATTTGAAGCACCTACTTCTGTTTATTAAAATTCAATGATGACAAACAAGGCATGTTGTGAAAAACATGCTTATTGATCATGTATTCTATGACATTAGAAATCTCCTTGCATCCTATTCACCTCTATACATATATACATACATACATATATACATACATACATACATACATATAAAAACATTTTAATTACTTCTATTTTGGAAAAAAGTTCTTCTTTAATTTGAACCTCCCCCAACACCATTTATTATTTTGGAGGAAATTGAAAGAAAGAATCCTTCATCTTATTTGATACCAAACACATTTATTCAAGAAGCAATTGTAAATTAATGACAGGAAAGCATTAATTTTATGAGGGAATGCTGAAAATTTCTCAGCTCATCCAAGTAGTCCTTTCAAAAAAATTTAATGTTTTGATACAAATAATAAATATTTATTTTTCAATGCACTTAGGTACACTTCACATAGAAATTAAACATTCTACATATCAAATATTTATTTCATATCAAAATTCAGTAATAAATGTGTCAGGATTATTGATCTGGTATTACTTACTTAATTTTTTTTTTAATTGTAAAATACAGTGATATGCCCTTCAAAATGAAATCTTGAAAAAAGGCAAAAAGCCAAATGAGGAAGAGTACACTTCACTCACTCAGGAAAATAAGAAAGTTGACTATCATGATGCTATATGAAAATATCAAAACCAAAATGAAGCTTCACAGACTTCTGAATCCACTAACACTACCGTAAATCTATCTACCCCACTGAACAGAAATCTCCCAGTAAACCTAGCTATTATGGGCACTGTTGCAATGACACCCACATTAAAACACTGAAAAAGATACCTCATTAAAGAAAAGAGAAAGAAGGAAAAGCATCAAAAATGTGGGAAAGAGGTAATGAAAGTAGATTCACTTCTAGCCGTCTTTTCCTCAAACTAATTTGAAGCACAGACAGCTACAAGTGAATTTGAAAAAAACAGTAGTGAAGGAAAACTAGAAGAGGTGACTGATACACCTGTTAGCACTCAACAAAAACATGCAACATTTGAAAAAGCAGGGTGCTGTAAAGAAAATGGATGCTACATGGAATTCTTACCACAGAAACTGTTGATAATATGGAGATGGTTGTTTTAATAAAGATTATATATTATTTCCAAATTCAGAGAAAGTATTTGATAAGTTACCTTTACCACTGTCAGAGAGGTACAAATGTCATAAACTTCATCTGATTAGTTTATTTAATGGCACGAATGATGAAAATAAACAGAAACTGAAATTTTGGTTTGATAAAAATCTCAATTGTGAAAGTTTTACATTCATCCTGGGCTAATGAAGTCCCTGATAGTGTGTTATCAAAATCTGTTGTTGTTATTCAACTTGCAGTTGCTTTAGCAAAAGAAAGTCTCATGTCAATCAAATTATGAATCAAGAAAGAACAGTCGCCAAACAAACTAGCTTGATGGAAAGAGATGGTGCTATTCTATCAACCACAGTTAATTGTTCACAGGATTTAGCTTGTAAAGTTCTCAAAATATAACACAGAAAATACATTATTTCTAATGAGAAAAACATTTTGATTCAATCCATGTCACTGACTGACCAAGTAAAATTTTCAAATTTGTTTTGACCTGAAAATGCATGTGCTCTGGTGAAGAAACAGTCTCAGTACTTTATGGAATATGGAAACCAAGACACATTTTGTTGAGATCACAAAATGAGTAGTTAAAGACTTCAAATCAGAATATTCTGAATGTAAATTCAGTAATACAGCAATCAAATGGGAGTTCCCACCAAATGTAGTAATGCCAAAAACATGGGACAGTAAACAGAACACATCACACCTACACAAATACCAGAAGAATTACGAAAGCCATTAACAAGGTTCTTCAAAAACACAGCCTTAATCCATTCCCACTGTTGTAACCTAAAAAGTGTTACCGAATGAGGAATAACCAAAACGGTGGTTGGAAATGAAATGGTAATCTTTATAACAAAATACAATTCTTGCCAGTGGCGTGAAGTAGGTAAAACACTGCTAGTGGTGGACTACTTAAGACAGCACCCCACTTACAATAGTGTCCAACATATTTATGAGGATTGGGTCATACCCATTAGTGTTCATAGGTACGGTATATAACACCCACACTGATGCAGAGAAATTTGTTTTCATCCTACACATTCAGCTAATGAGCCAATAATTGGCTTAGAGATTGTGTCCTTGGTGTTTGCCATATATGTCCATTAAGTGATGACATGAAAGAAAAAGAAATCAAATTCTCTTTGTGACAACTTAAGAAAAGGGAGTAATTTCTAAGAGATAAAAACAATGTTGTTGATAAAAATGCAAAGAAAACTGAATCAACATGATTTACTACAATTGATTTGAAGCAAAGGTGGATTTAAGAGAGATATTCTTAAACATGATGAGGGAATCACTTCATTGACAGAGCTTACAGAATTGACCAGCTCAGAAATCAAGGAGACAAAGTTCAACTTCTCAATAGTTAAAGAACTTGGTTACACAATCCAAGAAAAAAGAAAGCCTGCTTGAGCAATACCACAAGTTTCAAAACTTCATAAGCTTCCCACTGCATGAAATTACCTGACTGGTAAAATATGGACATGCCCAGAATTCATTGTGCAATAAGTCTATGAGAACTATCAGAAGGAAAGTATACCATTGAGCTTAAATGAAGAGACATCTGTTCAAGAAGCTGAAGAGTTTTGTGATAAGAATAACAAAGGACAAATGAATCAAAGCAACAATAATAGTGATGAAAGTAAAGATGAAGAAAATGAATTTCAGTCAGGAGATTGTCTGGGGATTTCTTGAATAAACTTGGTGTCCTGGATAACTATGTATTTATGCTAAACTGCCAGAAAATGTAAATACAAAGCTTTAAAAATACTTCCAACAAATCTATAGTACAATGGTATGGTGATGGGGGCTACAGCCTTGTCAGGAAGCTGGAGAAATTGGAGAAGGCACAAAGAGATTTTAATAAAAATATAAAGTTGTTTTATATACTTTTAGGCTTAAACTGATGTTTCCTCTTCCTTTTTAAACTATTACTTAGATTTTTTTTTTTTTTTATGGAGAGACATTTTTTTCATGATAATTTTTATTTTAAAAAGGAGCATGTATATAAAACTAAATTTACCTCAAGTTCATCAAATGATCTGAAAGTTGGTAAAGATCATGTAAAAGTAATTATGTTTGAGAATTATTAATAGTTAAGTGATTGGCAGTTTCTGTGTCAAGAAATCTAATTTTTTTTTTTAAATAAATAAGCAAAGCGACAGCAATTTCCTATTTAACCAAAATAAAGCATGAAAATATACTGTGATCTGTCCCAGAATGACAGTTTCTGTTTGAGATAGATAAAAACCAGTGAGTGAAAATATGATTTGTCCAAAAGATGAAATTTCTAGGAATTTTAAGTTCATTTTGCTGGATACTGCAAAATCTTTTGCACACTAGCTTTTATAAAAATCAAACCTTTTTAGTACTTTTTGTTAATTTGCATTATGTTATACTGTTCAGATTTACCTAAAAGTACAGTTTACTAGCTTTCAGTTGATGTATAGTACATGTGCTCATAAAGAAAACTGTAGCCACAATTTTTTTTAAACTAAGCCAATGTCTAGTTTTATATATGCTGTTTTGGAACCTTGTCATATGACCATCTTTTTTTGAGTTGAAATTTTCAACAAAAATAATTTAAAACTAACATTTCTAAATGGAACTTCAGGTCTTTTTTTAGTTTAATAATTTGTTGAAAATAAAATTTATCTTGTATACAAAGAACTGATCAATGCTAGAACAAAAAGAATCTTTTGCTATTTGAGCTTCTTATTACTGAAACAAAATCACATTGTTATCTTGCACAAACTTGTACAAATACAAATGTACTTCAAACTGACCCATATGCAAGCAGATTCAGAAACACATAACAGTGACTGAAGATGCATGACTGTCAGCCGATGTTACCATAGAAACATCTACATTGAAGACTATCCACAAAGCAGAAGCTTAATTGGCATCCACAGCTTACATGAAATATTAATGACCAGTAACAAGCCATTAACTGACAAGTGATAAAAATTATTTGACCAGAAAGAAAAAGAAAGTTAATCATTGAAGTTTTGTTGTCCATTTGAATGATAAAACATGATCTGATTTATTTTAAGTTCTGATTTTTTTAACTAAATTTTAGACTTTAGCTTTTAAAATGTTACCATGTTCCATTTTGGAGTACAGACTGCTACATAAGCACTTGTGTTAGTGATAGAATATTGGAACGGAGTTCATGCAACCAGCCTTATAAGTAACAAAGAAAAATTTTGTCTTCAAATTATAAAGAATAATTTTGCATAGTCTACCACATTGGTTAATGTCTTATAAAATCTTTAATCACTAAAGGTTTTTCAAGACAGAAGATACTACAGCTCATTTGGTGAAAATTTTTAATTCCAATATAAAATAATGTTGTAAATTCAGGAATTATTCAAACAATTATCCTCATTTTTATGGTTTTGATCACACTGTCTAGTGCAATTTCAGCCTTCTTCAATTGTATGTTACATAAAGTAAACTTCAAAGAATTTTCAACGGAATTCTTTCTCTGAATTAATTTGTGTTCTATTGCTGAACTGCAACAGTACATTTCCAGATCTTATCTTCAAATAATTTCGGTTAAGAAAATATTTCACAATGTAAACTTATTCCAAATTATAAATCTAAATTAACACAATGTAAATATAAAAATTATCTTGATTTGGGAAATATTTAAAATCTGAATTTAAATGGAGATCAATTTGACAATATTTTACTCAAAATTCTTAAGTATGCTTGTAGGTTATCAACATTTTGTAACAGGATAAGTGTGATCCTCTACCCATTGAGGCAGGTTACCCCACTCCAACAAAGAAACTTGAGCCATACAGTGAATTAAGTCATAAATGATGGATTTTTGGATGCAAATCTGAGAGGAAACTAAAGAAAAAAGCTGAATTAAATCTGAATTGAAAGTGGAGTACATTATCATAAAAGACCTAATTAAAAATGTTAATTAGTTACAATAAATGAAAAAATAAAATAAGTTTAAAACAGATGATAAAACATTAAAGCATTCACAACTAAACAAATCCTCAAAGTCACCTGCTTTGCATGTACTTTTGCCTTAGCAGCAATGACAAATAGAACCTGGATAATAAAGTGTTCAATTTGTAATTCCCTATAGATTACGTGGATCAACAGGGACTTAAAGGCCTGAGGTCACAACAGCCAAAACATTGTGATAACAACAAAAAAGATGAGGACAATAGTCCAAATGTAAATAATAATTATTTGATTTTAATAAAATTTTCAATAATTATTTAATAAAGAAGAATTTCTTTTAAGAAGTTACTCTTCCAAATTTTGGAAGAATAAAAAAAAAAAAACAAAGGATGCACACAACACATGTAGCAAATGAACAATAAGAAACACTGAAATGAGGCTGAGGTTCTGTGAAATAGTGAGAGGTTAAAGCAAGATTTGCCTATATACCACTTCATTTGTGTTGATTTATCACTTTGGAATGCTGCAAATTCAATGGCAGCTTTTTGTAAATTTATTTTTCAAATATTTTGTATTTGTTAAGGTTTGAATTTGCTGATATGAAATCCAAAACCTGAAGAAGAGCTGCCATATATTTTTAAGATTAAATTACATTAAAGCTAGTATGTAATCTATTCTTTAATAATGTGTGTGTGTGTCTCACAAACTACACTATTTAAACCCTTAAAATCATATGCATATTCCAAGGAGGGTTTTGATAATTTATTTTTGCATCATTTATATAAAAGAAAATATTTATAAATTAAGACAATAGTTAGTATTAGAAAATGTATAAAAAATATGCCAATATTTTAGCATTTCCAATTTAAACCAGTCATTCAATTTTATTTTAAATAAACAGTCGCAAAATTAATGAATTGTAGAATATTTCATACTTTGTATAATAAAGGATGATTTTTCAAATTATTAAATTATTTTTTTTTTTAAAACAATTATAAAAAAGGAACTTAACACAAAGCATAAAACAAGTTTCTATTTACGTACAAACCCAACATCATTCAATTATTTTTTAAATAAACATTGAAAAAAAAATTGAATATGAAAAGATTAAAAAATAAACAGAATTTTATTTAATAAAGGGCTTGTTTTAAAATTACAAACATTTTTATATGAAAGAAGTAGATTCTTTCCTGACAAAAGAAATTTCTACTTTTTGTCCATGAGAACAATATTAAATCTAAAAAAATCTTTAAAAACAATGAAAAATTATTAAATTAAATGAAAAAAAATATCAGTAAATTTTATTATTTTCATACACTTGAAATAAAGTGTAAAAAAAAGTATGTGAATTTGTTATCAAGTCAGAAAACAAATAGTGAATTATTGAATTTTTTATATAGTAGTAGTAACTTATATTTTAGCATTACATTCTCTTGAATAAAATCTTTTATAGAGATCTTTTCAAGATTTTAATTGATTCCTTATTTAAAAAGAAGATAAACAAAAATACTTCAGGTAAATAAATGCAAATAAAAGATTTTTGGAACAAGGAAAACTTTGATATTAGCAGCAGAAAACTTATCATTTCCTGTGTAGAAAAAGTATTATAAAAATTGATTGAAAGTAGACAACTCTGTCTTAACACTTACTTCAAATCAATAGTTGTTTGTTCTAGCATAACAACACATGCTTTTGTCATAATTTTATATATACATCATCTTTACATATATTATTATAATTTGCTGATTAGTGGGGCTTTAGAGGGCATGATCTGTGGGAAATATTAAAATTTCATTGGCAGCCCAGATTGTAAATATCCATTTTTCTTGTGAAATAATGCAGTGCACTGCTTGGTCAAAATTCAGTCCTTTTGTAAGCCATGTCTGAAGTGGCTTAACAGTCTAATCTTTGCACAGAAGTCCCTTCTGCTTAATTTGGATAAATGGCACTGTTTTGATATTAAAAAAAAAAAAATTAAAAAAAAACAAAAAACAAAAAAAAAACAAACAATATATTTGTTTAAAGAATGACAAAACATTTAAATTATAATAAATATTGTTCATCATGTATTTCTATATTACTGGTATTATTTTGATATGATACATGGGCAACATCAGGTAACCCTGCTAGTTAATATATAAGAAGCAAGGACATTTTCTTGTTTTTAAAAATCAAACTACGTCAACTATCAAAAGTGATTTTGAGGAAACAGCATTATTTATATTAATCTGTCAACAAATGTTTATCAAAACCAACTCTAAATTCAAAATTAACTATTATGAAAACTGATGAAAAGACACTTCTAAAAACAATTTAACAATGGTTATGTTATCAGGAAAATGTTCAGTTATTTTTTTCTAAAGTTTGACTAAAGGAAAAGTTGGAAATTGTTAGTTTTTTGACAAGAAATAATTTAAAAAGAACCATTCTGATATGGCGATCTTAAAATTATATCCACATATAAACTTCATCTTAGTATGGTAGAAATCTAAAAGTGAAAATATCACTTACTAGAACTGATCTATAAGCAAATGTAGCAAGAACTGTTTTATAGTAAATGCTCCAAATTACAGCTTAGGAAGGAATTGATTTTAAAATGTTGACTTTTTCGCTTCTCATGATAACTTAGGGCTAAATTACATTTTTCAAAGTCCATAGAAAATTAGTTTTAGGTTTGTTGGTTCACTAAACAAGCAAATGAAAGAGATTAAAAAAACAGCATAATTGTTCATAAGGAAATTATCAATTGCTCATGAGGAAAAAATAAATAAAATAAAGGGAAATTTTCAAACAAAACAATAGAACTGAAGAAGTAAAGAACTAATTAAGGTGGTAAAATGCCTAAATCAAGGAAGTTGAATTTCTGAAGTTTTACCTCAAATTAGAAGACAAATCTAACGATTATATTGACAAAAAGTAAAATTAAACAATTAAATGTTTAAAACAGCTGAAAGACTAAAAAGATTTCCAAGATTATATATTCTGAAGAGAAGTATGTAAATAATTTTCTTTCAATTTTTTATTGATCTGCAGCTTTACTGTTGGGGAGAAAGGATATTAAAAATAGCACTATAAAAAAAAAAAAAAAAAATTAACTGTTGATGTTCAATCCCAACAGTGGGTTAAAATTCCCTGAAGTGGAAACTGCATGATAGAAAGCACAAAGTACAACTGTTAGCTTCAAACATGAAATACATTCCACAATTAAAAATGAAGACATTGTAATGATATTGCCCCATTTAAATACAAGTGCCTAGAGTTGTATGTAAGACTGTCTGCTATCAAGAAATGTGGAGGTGAAAATGAAATCACCAATTTATTTTTAGCTGCAGCAGGATGCAAAGCAATCATAAAATCTCATTAAAGAAATATTCAAAAAATTGGAAAATGAAACATTCAAGGAAATTACAGGAAAAAATCAAGAAAAATATGAGACGAAAAAATATATTGAATGTCATGTAGTGAACTAAGTTCATGTCTTTAAAACATGAAGCAGATGAAGCACTTTTAAAATTTTTTCATTGACTAAAAGATGCCAACAAATATTGCAAATTCAAAAGACTTGGAAAAGATAAAATGTCTATAGAGGGAGAATTAATTCCAGATTAATTGAAGATATGTACAACACTTCTCATAGCTATAAAATGTTGGAACAATTGCAATTGAGCAAAATGTCACTGAATTCATGTATTGACTTTATACAAGGGTAGATTAAAAATTGAGATCTATTGAAAATCAAGAGGAAATTGCTGACATTTACACAAGACAAAAGTAAAATGCAAATATTGTAATTACAAACACTAATTAAAAAGGAAAAATTACCCAGCATTTGGACACCTAAGCAAAATAAGTAAATAGAAAAATAATTTAACAACAAAGAAGAAATAAGTTAACCAACCATATAAAGAGATAAGAAAAAAGTTAATCCTGGAAAATGGTATCGTATGCAATGGAGACTTAATAGTATCAACAGAAAATTTGAGAAACAATGTATTAAAAAAAGGATCATGACAATTTTCATTGTGAAATCACAGCCATACAGAAATGATTCAAATTAGAAGCATGGTGGCCAGGATACACATGTGATGTCAAAAAATATCCACAAATGAGCAGAAATAAAGAATTTTACAACAAAAACACATCTGTCCTAAAGAAATAGAGCCCTGGACTCATGTTTACATGGACCATGCATGTGTTAACAATGTTAGACTATGTCTTATTTTAGTGGATTCTTTATCTGGATGACTGAAGTTCTTTGTGTTCAGGATATAAGAACTGATACTATAAAGTGAATACGACAAGTAATATTCTCCAGAAATGGTGTCCCAAAAACATTAGTATCAGAATTTTGCAATGATAGTCTGTATTAGAAAATAAAAAATTGGATGTATTCCATATGAAAATTCATATTATCTACTATCAAATAGAATTTCAGAGAGACTGGTACAGACTATAGAAATGGGATTGAAGGTATTTTCTCATCAATGAGATAATTTTTCTACCAAGACTATTGCTTAGTTGTTGAAATGTAGCACTTGCTGGCAGATTACAAAGTCCATCTGCATTAATAGGAAGACAGATATGAATGCATACAGGAGTATTCAAACATGAGCATCTAGTCAACTTCATCAAATTATTAAATGTATAAAATGAAGAATCAAGCAAAAGCATAAAAATCCAAGGATGAATCCAGGGTAGCTTGCAGTATGAAACAACAAAGTATAATTTTATATTGAAGTTGTTTTATCAAAATGGAATTCAAAATTTCATGGAATGTTGGCATAAGGTTTTACAAAGTCAAAGAAAATATTTTAGTAATCAATAAATATATATACTCATTATTAATTTTTTTTAAATGCTAGAAATTTTTGCAGGCACCTAATTCCAAATAAAGAGATTGTTTAAGAATTACAACTGATATAAGAACTTACTTTTCCTTGTATTCTCTCACTTCAGATATTAATTTAAATATCTTGTCATTGGCATGTCACAATAAAGAAAAGAATGTGTTAATGAGGATGAAAGCAAATCACTCTTACATAACCAACTTAAATATCCAGGCAATTGCAGTTGAAAGCCATTAAAGCTATAGTCAATCTTGATAGGTAAATTGTGTATTTATGTATGTTTATCTAATATTTTTAATGACTTGTATTTTTAGTCAAATTTTTTAAAATAGCTTTTTCAACATGAAATTGGGAACTTTCATATCTTTCTAGACAATAAATGCAAAAATGTCTGCATGACACACTTTTTCAACTAAAGAGACACAACTCTCTTACTTTTAAATATCTCATCTTCTTCCATATGAATAAATGTCAGTGTGTCACTTTTTCAACTTTATTCCTAGAGGCCATAGGCCAACATATGCAATTTTGGAATAAGGCTGATTCCATGAGCAAATTAAAAACATTCCAGGCTGGATCCAGACCTGCAATCCTGAAATTTCGGATTCCCAAGTTTTCATTACTGCAATTGTTTTTGGCAATTTTTTTTTTTTTTTATATGAATTTTTGAAGCAATTTTCTTTGTATGATAACAATTTTTATAACTTGGAAATAAATTTGGGAATAATCAAAATTAATTGTGAAAGTCACCCATGAAATAAAAATAATTGTACTGAAAGTAAGGACCTATGCACATCAAATTGTCTTTAAATTAAAATCACAGAAGAATTATTGTTGAACTTTTAAAAAAGTAAGCATATATATTAATGCAATATTTAAATGCAGCAATCAATCAAAAAGAAATTTCCACCAACAGATGACCAGATTGCAATCAAAAGAACTAAGGCTGCAGCAAAGAAAAGAAAGTCCAGCGCAAATGAAAATCCAGATCAAACAGCAGCCAGGAGAGCTTCCAATGCTTAGAATATGCAAAGACTTAGGGACTCTCAAACACCTGAACAAGTTGAAGGCTCAATCAAGAGCCTCTGCAGGAGTTAGCTTAAATTCTGCCCAACATGGCAGCATTTAAGCTAGTACACTGATAAGACTAATGACATTTCTGTTGGCAGGAAGTATTAAAGTCATTAATGCAGCTGTTAATTATGGTAAATTTTTTGTTAATTATTATTATTAATTAACAATAAAAGAAAGTGAATAATCAATTAGAAAACTCATTACAAATATAAGCACTTTTGTTTTTTTATACACATACACACACTTGAAAATTTGTAAAGCTTAATGAACAATTATGTGTGTGTTTCTAATTAACGGTAATAACAGTTAAAAAAAATAACACTTTTGAAAAGGTTGTTTCAAAGTATACAAGTTGAAGTTCATTTATTCTGACCCAAACAGCTTTCATGTAAATTAGAGAAATGAGATTATTTTTTTCTTTAAGTCCAGGCATAATTAACTCCAGTAAGCACCTATATGATGGTATACATGCATATAAGCACACACATATATAAATTTGTAAACTTATTTAGATTTATACATACTAAGATGCAGCACAACATGAATAGAGTATTACAGAAAATTCTTTGGAAGCAGAGGAGAATTTTTTCCTCATTTAAAAAGATCAAATAACAGTTTGGTTCCAGAAATAAATTATAAGATTAATCAGGAGATTCTGCTTGCTTAGGTGTTACTTTTTTCCAGGGTGAGTTGATTTTACCATGAAATGTTTCTTTCTAAAAGTGACAATTAATAGATTATACAATTCTAAAATCAATCAGAATTGCATATTTTATGCCTTTTATCTCGACATAAGCTGTAATGGTCAATGGGCTAGGGTTAGGTCATTGTAAAGTTTGTGCTTATCATATGCTTGAATCATTTCCTTGATTTCTGATATCCAACTAACCACATGGTAAAAAGTAATTCAATAATCTAAGAAATTGTAATGCCAGCTTTAGTCCAACCGAAACAGAGGAACAAACCAAATCTTGAGATGTCAGTGATTTTTAAGTTAGAAAATTATAAAGCAAATATCTTCAATCTTTGTAAGGTTAAACAATTTCATAACAAATGATATTTTCTTTACACCATAATTTATATAATAATTTAGAGCCTCCATTTCATATTTGTTTTTGAATAAAGTTAAAAAAACAAGATTTGTTGTGAAAGACTAAGAATTCATTTATGCATGAATATTTTCATTCACTTACTATATTTATAATTTGATTATATATATTACCACACTATTTCTGAAAGTAAAAACTGGAATATATTTGAGTCATTCCATGTCAAATCAACAAGGACCTGACCATCAACAACATAGACTTTTCAAATTTGGTACATTTAAAAAGCACCATGATACAAATTGAATGGTACCTATTTTACATCTCTAGGCCAAAGGGTTCCAGAGATATGACCCTTTGACCTTTGGCAAAAAGGTGAATTTTGGAAAATAGTGACAAAGTTTAAAGCTAAATTATATACCATTTTAAAGTACTTGGGTAGATCTAAAAGGTGATATACTTTTTTCTTTTTTTTTTTTGTTTAAAGGCCAAGGTAATTTGACCATGACCTTTGACATTTAATCTCTCAAGAAGTGTATCTTTAATTTTTTTTAAATTTGACACAACAAATTTGTCTGCCTTATGACAAGATATGCATAAAAATTTATGATGGACTTTTGACTGTGGCCTTAGTTACAAGGGTTTTACTGAGTTGGGCCAAATTTAAAATGGTGGATTTTTGTATTTGCACTATATGCTAACATTTTCATATCTCTCAATATGATCAAGTTGTATACCTTTAGAAAATTCATTGAATGCTGATTAATGATTCACATAAGATATATGATCATAAATGTAGTAATATATCCGTATATATATATATGTAGTAATCTGTTTCACATTTCTTACTGCCACGTCTTTGTCCTTGACCTCACAGCTGACTCATTCAAACACATTCCTTGCTGTCCATAATCCTTCTCACTCAAAGACAAAATCTGCAGCCTTTCATGTGTCAGTTATGCAGAGTTTTTCATGCCCACTTAAATTTAATCAGTCCTAAGGTGCTAAGTAATTTATATGACCATGTATGGCACAAGTGATTTTGTGCCAACCTGATCCCATGATCAAATAGATAGCAGCCAGGGCGGTAGGGAATTTCCTCTCATGTCTGGTGCTTCTCCAAAGTGTTGCTACAACAGGTTCACTTGCCTCTTCAACAGTTTCTGCTACAACCCACTGATCTTCACCATCACCTTTGCTTGATTGATCAGTCACCATCAGTTAGTTATCCTCATCATCCACCATTAGTAGACAGATTCTCTCATCACTTGATGTGGCGGCATCAACCTTGATGCGGTCGTCCACTACTTGAGGGCGATGTCAAAGGTCTCTCACATGGCTGGCTATTCTTTCAATGTAGGCTGCCTAGGAACTCAAGATTTCAGTCACTGTTCCTTTTCTATATTTACTTGTGCATCTATTCAATGATGTTTTTACCAGCATAACATCTTTTTTTATATATTCCCTGTCTAGATTCAGTCTCCAGTGGTTTTGGTGTAATGTTGTAGCAGTACACCACTTCCTGGACAGATCATTGCTTCCTGGCAGTGATCCACTTTATGGTTCTGTGAACATTCAGAAATACCGTTTCTAGACGGTACATATGCACCTGAGAATTACAGGTGGATGCCACAATCTTCAGCACATATCCTGAAATTGCTGTGCTGTTGTCTGACAGGATCTCCTCAGGTGAAAAAGATTTCTGTGAGATGCTGGATTACAGCAGCAGAATCTTCTCACACAAAGGGTTGCCAAATTGCTAACTAGAAGGCCTAAAGTCTATGAGAGTCAAGTAATGGGTGCCTCTATAATGGGTGATGTCCAACACCTGTCTTTGCCATCCATACACCTGCTATTCCCAGTATCTCTCTCAGCCATCAGATCGGTGTTGGATCAATTGATTGATATTCCAAACAGAATTTAATGGTGATAAGATAGCCTCTTTTGTCATGGATGGGACAAAGTATGTTGTTTGTCTAACACCAGGATATCTGCAGTGCAGGTGTATCTTCTTAATCTGGCTGAACTCTATTGCACTGACATTTGCAATACATAGCTGCAGCACAGGTTCAGCTTCATTTTTCATTTCCAGCCACCTTTGTGGGACTGATACTCATGTCCATCTTGTTTTGGTTTGACCTGACAAGGGTAACGTCCACCGACAAACTCCTTGACTAGTTCCAAGAAGGTTTGCAACCTTCTTCTGATCAACATTTCACCTGCAGCCTTGGTGCTCACCCAAGCTTTGCTGGTCAGTTGGCCATTTATACACACATAGCGAGTCTGTTTTTAGGTGTATGGTCTTCACCTCCCATTGTATGTCTAGGTTGACTCCTCTAATAACTGTATCCAATTCTGCAAGGTTAATATGTTGTGTAACTGACTGGCTTCAACCAACATGCATCTTCGACCCACCCAATTCCATTGTAACTCCACTCCAGATGCTAAAGAACTTACATCAAACAACACAGTAAATTCTTTACTACTATTTTTCTTTGCATGGATTGGCCTTCTTCACTCAGGTACTGGGCTCCATAAGCATTCTTTAAAGTGGGACATCATTTGTTTGATTGTCCCAACCTTTTTCATTACCACATTTGCTCTTCTCTTGATGATGCTGATCACAACCATCCACATAGTGAAAGGTTTCCAAGAAGCCTGCCACAAAAAGAACACATTTCTCCTGGTGACCACTTCAGGGACATCTGGAAACACATTGCCATGTTTCCACCATAGGGCACCTTCCTTCCTCCAGACACCCAAGCCAAGTATCCTAGCCTCATCTTTTGGCCACTCTGGATCCTTATTTGTCAGTCCAAAGTGCAACAAGTGTTCTGCAATGTGAGTTATGATATCTTCGTTTATGAAGGTCATCAATATATGCTGAGGTTGTGTTTTTGATGTTTTCTGCCTAAGAGAGCACTGCTTTGACAATAGATTTCATTATCTGGGGGAGGGGGTGACAAAATCCATTCTAGTCAGGCATTACCTTCTACCTTGGAAAATAACTGTCTGGTATGGCCAAGGTTGTTCATTAACATGCACTTGTAGATAGACAGATCTGAGGTCCAGTAGTGCCCCATTTGACCATAGCTGTCTCCACTCCCTTAGTTTGCTGGCACAAACATCAGTGTCTGCTGTATATATGTCAACGTGGAGGTTAAGTTCTGGTAATCCATTACAGGCCATATCTTCAATTTATTTTGTTGCATGACATCCATCAACAGTAAAGCACTTTTGCACATGCAAATTTTCATTTGTCATATATTGACCCAATTCCTTTTCATAGGATTTCCTAACTTTCATCAACATGGCATACTCTGCAATGTGGTTTTGCAGCTTGCAGGGTGTTTTGCCATCTGTCCATTTCCATGATGCAGTCCACTCATTTTGTTGCTGATGAAATCCTAGGATCTTCAACAAAGAGTGATGCTATCACACATGCAGAAGCTTGTTTGCAGAGGAAGTGCTCCTCTCCTGACTTTGAAATGGAAACCCTTCCTAGGGCCTTGATTGCATCCATGCCAATCAGTACGTTGAATCCAAGAGGGTCCTCTTGTGCTACCAAAGCCTCTATTTCTGTATTTCCTCCATCCATCTGAAGATGGATTTGCCCAACCCCACTAGGTTGGGCAAATCAATGTAGGTTTATCCACTAAAAATCATCACTTCAACATCCTTCGTTTTCCATGTCCAGCACAATTTTCTGCTGAGAATAGTCTGAGAATACCCAGAATTCACCAGCACGACACCTCTCTTCCTGCACACAAACACCTCTAATGTGAGCAGCACCAAATTCACATTTTGCCAGAGAGATGAGACTGTAGACTCTCCCACTTGTCCTTTTCCCAAACAATTCTGCAACAAATGACATGGCTCCCAGCACCAGGAGCACATGAGGCTTTTTTTTGGTTTCAGACAGTGGATTTTCACTCTCTTGAATTGAGCAAGACAGTCACAAGCCATACTGTTTGGATCATCACACACATAACATTTTGTTGGTGCACTTACAATTCATGGTGCACATTCTGGCTTCTCTATCTATTCAACAATGGATTGTTTAGGATCAGAGCCGTCAAATTCCAATATTAGTTTTAGGTCAAATCAGTCAGTCATGTTGCTGAAATAGCTTGTAGTAATATATTTGTAACTAGCTTAAAACTGCTCTATCAGGTGGTATTTAAGCTAGCTCTTGTGAAGGGTTCTTGATTGGTCCTTCATCACAATAGGTAATGAGGTGTAGATGTGATAGGCAACAATAAAATACAAAACTCAAAATTGATCACTGCATTTAAATATTGCATAAATGTTTAAGCTTACCTTTTACAAGTTCAATGATAATTCTCCTGCTGCCACTTAATTTAAAGACAATTTGATGTAGGTCCTTACTTTCCATACAAACGATTATTTTTATTTCATGGGTGACTTTTGCAATTAATTTTGATTATTCCCAAATTTATTTCCAAGTTACAAAAAATTTGTTGCGAAAAAATCACAATCACTGAAAACAATTGCAGTAATGAAAACTTACGAATGCAAAATTTCAGGTCCAGATCCAGTCCAGAATGTCTTTAATTTCCTCACAGAGTCAGCCTGGTTCAAAAATATATGTTAGGCTACAGCCTGTAGGAGTAAAGTTAAAAAATGTGACAGTGACACATTGACATTCGCATATATTATATAGACATAGCTGTAGTAATTCATTTCATACTTTATTATCATAGTTCTTATGCAAATATTAATCAGCATTCAAAGAGCTTTCTAAAGATATACAACTTGACTATATTGGGAGATATGAAAATGTTAGCATATAATGGCAAATACTGAAATCTGCCATTTTGAAATTGGTGCAACTCAGTAAAACCTTTGTAACTAAGTCAAAAGTCCACCACAAAATTTTGTACATATCTTGTCAAAATTGTTGTGTCGAATTTTAAAAAAATTAAAGAAACACTTCTTGAGAAATTAAATGTCAATGGTCAAGGTCAAATTATCTTATTTGACCTTTAAACAAAAAATAAATATCACTTTTTAGATCTATCCAAGTACTTTAAAATGATATATAATTTAGCTTTGTAGGTGAAAAAACAACTGTGATATTGATATTTAAACTTTGTCCCTATTTTCTAAAATTCAAATTTTTGGCAATGGTCAAAGGATCATATATCAGGAACCCTTTAACCAAGAGATGTAAAATAGGTACCATTCAATTTGTATCATGAAGCTCTATAACTGTACCTAATTTGAAAAAAATCTGTGCTGGGGATTGTCAAACTCTTGTTGATTTGACTCATTTATTTTTGAGCTATGTAAGTGGAGTTTTTTTCTTTCCTATTTTTTTGAAAATATTATAGATGTGAACATCTGTATATGATTAAGAAACAAGGAAAATGGGGTTTTTACTACAAAAATACCCATATGTTCAACATAAGAGGTATCAACTCATGGTAAGTAAAATATTGTAAACAATTACAGTTAAGCAACACAAAAATTATGAAAGCCCCCTCCTCCCACTGCATAAGAATTAGACTATTCTACTAAGCTGTCACTTTATAAAAAAAAAAAAAAATTATCAAAATAATATTTATATTTGCAAATATCCTGTTTTAGGCTTTAGACAAAATTTCTTGCATTTTATATGAATAAAAAGAAAAAAAAAAGAAAAAAGGAAAAAAAAAAAAAGGAAAAAAAAAAAAAAAACAGAAAATGGCTTTAAATAGCAAGAAAGCCTTTTTCTAAAGAAAACTACAGGTTTGGGTCTAAAGCTATAACAAAAATCCATACCAATGTTGCTAATGGAATCTGGATGGCATTTGCTATATTTAATTATCAGTTTAAATTACTCTGTAGAGTTATATAATAGAAATATTCCTAATACATTAAGACTTTTACTGTCACAGAATGCACCTAAACCACATGCCTGAGAAACAATTCAGGGGACAAGATGTCAGTGCTAATCTATTACCCAGGCAAGATGTAAATATGGCACTATGCATAATCAAGTTTGAAGTTAATAAGAAACAGTTCACATCTCTAATTGATCTGGAATGAGCTTGTTTTGATTGTGAGCAAGAATATGTCTCATTCATGAAAAAAGTAGGACATGGATGTGATGATCATCAATGGTGATACACATGTAGGTTATAAAGTTAATAACATCAGCCTTAGAGTGGATAATGGAAAATCTGTTGCAGTTGCCATCCAGTAATGCATGAAAAACTATTGGAGTTTAATCTGATGATTGTGATGAATGAAATCAAAGCACTGGCTAGCATTTCTATTACATGTTTAGATACACTATGATTTCAATCCAAGGAGGCAGTTGTGTGTGTGATAATTCAAATAGATAAGATTGAATTTCACAACAGAGTTTGATCAAGACACAGAATATATGACTGCTACATGGAAATGGTTATAAAGTGCTGGAAGATTTGCAGAATAGAGTGTCAGCATACCTCATACCTAACCAAACCAGGGAAAATCATGAGCATGTGCTCCAAAGCTAGCTAGTCATTGGCTAATTGTTACCTTACACTGAAGAAAAATATGAATGTACCAAAAGTTTGTTACTTCTGATAGCTTCTGTGGTTCAGTATAAGGGAAAGGTACACCTGACAATAGACTAATAAGATCTTAATAAGACCCATTGATGCATTCATGATCAACACAGATGTTTGTGTAGCCAAACTGAGAAAGTAACATCAGCAAGATTCAAATGTGTCCATATTAGACTTGAGGAGGGTGTAGTTACAAGCTCATGTCTACAACTCACTGTAGCCATTCCAGATGGTGATGTTAAAAGTGAGAATGTATTGCCTACCTAGGGATCCAGACTAACATTTTTCAACATCATCCCAAACCCATCCCAAAAAACAACTTTGTCCAGAAAATTTTAAACCATACCAAAATAAAAAGGTCTTTATAATATGACCATTTATAGTTATTAGTAGCATAATAAAAACAATAAAATTTTTAAGTAAAAAAAAAAATAATAAATAAATACAAAAGCCAACTAGTTAAAATTTTACTGTAATTTTTATAAAAATTGCATCTTTATTAAAACATTTCAGTTAAATCAGCTTAAATAATTTTACACAAAAATAACTTCTATCCTACTTTAAGAACTGTACTTTATATAAAGAATATTTATATATACCAATTATTCACAATCAAAGTTTTAGTCTTTATGAAAACAAGTTTTTCCTTCACAATTATTGGCTTCACTTTGTGTTAATTTTTTTTGTTTGTTTATGACATTTTTAACCTTGTATTTTCAATTTAATTTATGAGAATCAGAAAAAATGTTTTGTTAATTCAAGTTTTTTAAACAAAAGTTGACAAAAAATATAATTTTCTTGTTTGGTTCATTAAAGTCAAATTAATTCTTAGAATTAGATACTAATGTTTCTCACTGTTATATTTTCGTAAAAAAAAAAGGAAACTAACTTTCTTGCCCACGTGACTTTTCACACGTTCCCTTTCCGCTTTAAAAGCTGCGTTCTTCTTCCTTTTCATTCTGAATTCTTTCCTTTGTTGATTACTGACTGCTGTAAATTAAGTTCAGTAAAGCCTTAAGAAAAGGTTATTCTATCCTTACTTTCTTCTCTTTACAACGTAACAATTTACTGAACTTAATTCCTCATCGACAAGATTATTCGTCTGGACAAGTTTGATATATCTTCTGCAGACCCTCAGGCTAGCAAGCTCTGGAGACTATGGTACCGTAATTTTAATTATTATTTATCAACTATTGCTTCTTTAAACCCGGACACACTCGAAGTCCTTTATTTAAACATCGGTGCTACCGTTGCTGATGTTATCGAGGGTTGTTCTGGATTTGAACATGCTGTTGAATTGCTGAAAAGTGTTTATGACAAGTCTCCAAGTGTTATTCATGCTAGACATTTGTTGTCTACACGTCTGCAGCAGGAAAATGAGTCTGTAGACCAATACCTTCAGGCCTTGAATCGACTTGCTGCTGACTGTTGCTTCCAAGATGTTACTGCTACTACTTACAGGGATGAATCTGTCCGTGATGCATTTATATGTGGTCTCCGGTCCCCCGTAATACGTGCCAGACTGCTTGAAAATGATACGCTAACTCTCAAGGAGGCTACTCAATGTGCTAGAGTCTTAGAACAGGCTCACTTTCGTGCTGAATCATACGCTTCTCAGATTGGATCAGCCGCTGCTACTACCACTAGGACTAAAAATGTGTTTACTGATTCTGCCGAGGAGGCCACTTCCACTACTATTACTAAAAATATGCTTTCTGACTTAACTGATTCTCGTACGGAGTGTGACTCTGTACAATTGTCTACTGCCCTTGCTCGTGGCAAGTGCTACAACTGTGGAGGGAAACGTCACTTTAAGGATAATCGTCGCTATTGTCCTGCCCGTGATAAGAGATGTCGAAACTGTGGCAAACTCGGTCATTTTTCTAAAGTTTGCCGTTCTACCATGCCGGCGCTTTCACGTTCTACCTCAGCTATTATAGTAGCCCGTGCTAAAGACGATGATAGGTCTCCTCCAGTTACTAAAACTTTAGAATTAAAAGGAAAGAAATTAACTGCCCTCATAGACACCGGTAGTTCTTATAACTTTATCAGTGCCCGTAATGTTAAAGCAATGAAACTGTCTACTTCTAAACGGAATTCCGTAATTTCCATGGCATCATCTGCCATTTCCCTCAAACTATCTGAATATTGTACTGAGGATATTATCTTCAATGGTTACGAATATAAACAAATTGACTTTACAGTACTCCCTGATTCCTGTATGGATATTATACTCGGAGTGCCCTTCTTAAAACTACACCAGAGTATCACTATTTCTTTTGGTGGATCTCAGGATAGTTTAAAAATCTGCGCTTTAACCAAGATCAGTTGTGCTCCTGTTAAGTTGTTCCGAAACTTGACCCCTGACTGCAAACCTATTGCTACTAAATCCCGAAATTACCGTGCGGAGGATGCTCGGTTCATTGAAAAAGAAATTCTACAACTGCTTGAGGATGATATAATTGAAACAAGTTACTCCCCGTGGCGTGCTCAAATTGTTGTAACTTCGTCACCTAATAAAAAGAAACGATTGGTAGTCGATTTCTCCCAGACTATTAATAGGTTCACCTTACTTGATGCCTACCCCTTGCCTCGAATTGAAGATCTCGTAAACCAAATAGCCCAGTATCGTATCTATAGTATAATTGACTTGTCCAAAGCGTACTATCAGATTGAAATTTGCCCCGAAGATCGCCCCTATACGGCCTTTCAAGCTGGAAATCGTCTGTTCCAATTTAAACGAATACCCATGGGTGTTACTAACGGGGTTTCTGCCTTTCAGCGATTTATAAATTCTTTCATTTCTGATAACAAATTACCTGGAACCTTTTCGTATATAGATGATATAACTGTTTGCGGTAAAACCCAGGAGGAGCACGACATCAATTTGGAATGTTTCTTAAAAACTGCCTCGACATACAACCTCGAAATAAACCGGGAAAAATCAGAGTTTTCACTTCGTTCTATTAACGTGCTAGGATATCAAATTTGTAACGGAACTATCCAACCCGATCCTGAGCGTTTGAAGCCACTTTTGCAAATGCCTCCTCCTTCCGACTCAAATTCGTTAAAAAGGTGTCTTGGTATGTTTGCTTACTATGCGAAATGGATACCTAAATATTCACACAAAATTCGTCCACTGGTCGAAAATAAACAATTCCCTATGCCTCCTATAGTTATAAATTCTTTCGAAAAACTTAAGACATTGCCGAGTCATCTGTAAAAGTTATTGATGATGAATTGCCATTTACTATTGAAACCGATGCTTCAGAAAAGGCTATTGGAGGCACTCTTTTACAAGCTGAGCGACCTGTAGCATTCTTTTCTCGGTCGCTAAACCCCTCTGAAATACGACTTCATATAGTCGAAAAAGAAGCATATGCCATAGTCGAATGCGTTCGTAAATGGAGAGACCTCCTTGCCGGGAAACATTTTACTATTATTACTGATCAACAAGCCGTATCTTTTATGTTTAAACCTGCTAATCGCGGAAAAATTAAAAACGATAAAATTATACGGTGGAAAATGGAACTTCTTCCCTTTTCATACGACATAAAACACCGTCCTGGAAATGAAAACACAGTTGCGGATACCTTATCCAGAGTATGTGGTGCTGCTGCGTCTTCCTTGAAGGAACTTAAATCGATACACGATTCCTTAATACATCCTGGGGTACAGCGCTTTTAGCATTTTGTAAGGTCTCAGAATATGCCTTATTCGCTTGATGAAGTCCGACGTATGACTTCTGAATGTACGACCTGTGCCAAAATAAAACCCCAATTCTTCGATTCTGCTAGTAATGTTCTGATCCGTTCTACTGTGCCATTTCAGCGTCTTTCCATAGACTACAAAGGGCCTGTCCCGGTATCTCCGACAGGTTACCGATATATATTTACTGTTATCGACGAATATAGTCGATTTCCCTTTGCCTTTCCTTGCCGCGATTGCTCTTCGCAAACTGCTATTCAGTGCCTGACAAGTATTTTCTCCATTTTCGGGATTCCCTTGTTCATTCACTCCGATCGAGGAACTTCGTTTATGTCAGGAGAATTTAAACAATTTCTAACACGACTTGGAATTGGATGCAGTAATACTACTGCTTATAACCCTAGAGGCAATAGCCAATGCGAACATTACAACGGCATAATTTGGAATACCATATTATTGGCCCTGGAATCGAAACAGTTACCAATTAGTGCTTGGCAGGATGTTCTACATGATGTGTTAAATGCTATCCGCTCCCTGCTATGCACCACTACGAATGCAACCCCCCACGAACGAATGTTCAATTTTGAAAGGCGGTCCTCCTCCGGTACTGCGTTGCCTGTTTGGCTCTGTGAGCCTGGAGAGGTATTATTAAAACGATTCGGTGGCAGAGGTAAATATGACCCTATCGTTGAGGTGGTGGAACTCCTTGAGGCCAACCCTACGCATGTCAAAATACGTCACAATGATGGCCGGGAAGATTCGGTGGCGCTGAGACGGTTGGCACGTTTTCCACGCCCGGATGGACCTCAAAATGGACCTGAAAATACTCAACCCGACGTGGACCATGCAGACTCAACCCCTTTGCCTGATACAGGTCCCGTTAATATTTCTTCACCTTATACAGAAAATGAATCTGTGAATAATAGCCAGAATCCTGAAAGTCAGCCTTCTCAGAGGTCTGGCTCTTCCAGTGGTGAACTACCTCCACGCCGGTCTAGCAGGATTCGTAGACCAATCCAACGACTGGATTTATAAAACTTTTTCAATCTCTTTATCAAGTGGGGGAGAATGTTATATTTTCGTAAAAAAAAAAAAAGGAAACTAACTTTCTTGCCCACGTGACTTTTCACACGTTCCCTTTCCTCTTTAAAAGCTGCGTTCTTCTTCCTTTTCATTCTGAATTCTTTCCTTTGTTGATTACTGACTGCTGTGAATTAAGTTCAGTAAAGCCTTAAGAAAAGGTTATTCTATCCTTGCTTTCTTCTCTTTACAACGTAACACTCACATTTAAAGATAATAATAATATCTTAAGTCAATCAACCTTTATTTTTCATTCATGTTTCTTTCAACAGTTTAAAAAAACAAAATGTTTTGTTTTCGTATGCTCCATTATTTATCCACTATTGGTGAGAAGTAAGAATGTAGTTTTTTTAAAGATGCTCCACCTAAGGACTTCATGCAGGTTTCCCACTGACTGAGGTAGGCAGCAGTTGGCTAGCTCTTACTCCTTTTCAAGCATGCCTGTCAAATGAGATAATGTGGGCAAGGCCACACTCCTGCACATCCTTCCCAATGCAGTCCTTCCACATCTTCCTAGGTCTACCTTGACCTCTGTGACCAGGAACCAAGAAAACAAGTAGAAATTTCTTGGTAATGAAGAAACTAATAAAGATCAAAAAAAAGTTAAACCAGTTTATAATGGCTGACTTATTACTTAAATGAGATTTTCTTTGACAGGAATAAATATTGGAAAGCTTGAAAGAAAAATATTTTTAAAAAGTTTATTATTTTAATGTTTAGAAGAATGAAATTGTTAAAATTAAGTGGTTGTTATTCACAATAAAGAAAAATAAATCTAAATTTCCTACTTGTGAAAATACTCACACACTTCTTGTAAAAACAATAAATAAAAAAAAATGTCAAGAAATCATATGGACCAAAATATGGTTATTAGATAATGAATTCTTTCAATAAAATTAGGAGGTAAAACTTACAAGGGTAACTAGAATAAAGAACATCTATAGGGCGCCATGCATTTGGTTAAACTTTAGGATACATATAATAATAAATTCAAATTTAAAAAAAGAAAAAGATTTTTGCCAATAAAGTTGAAGATTAATGGAAAGAAAAACAATTTTTGCATTTGTGAAAGAGAGAGAGGGAAAGAGAACACACAAAATTCAAAATTCAAATAAAGTTTTGACAGGGGACACAATGAAATTTGTTGAATTTTTAAAAAGTTGCTTTTTCAATAAAATAGTTCATAATTAAGAATTATGAAAATGATAATTTATAACATTTTCAGCAGGCATAAAAAAAATTACATAAATTTCTGTATCACAAATTTTAAAATCTGCTTGAATTGATACAGATAAATAGAAACAAGTGTTTTTTATGATTTAGTGTTGGACCCAAAATCAGTGTCAGGTCAGTCAGTAGAATAAAGTTTTAACCTTGTAAACAATGTTAATTTTTAAATCTTGGAAATAATGTGTATTATAGAAGAAAAAAATTCAAAAATCACTCAAATAAATCTATGTATTATGAATAAAAATCCTCTCCTACCAACAAAAAGGTAAGAGAAAATTACTATCTTGCCAACATATTGCAGATGTCCTTTACTGATCAATCAATCAAGTGTAATAGAAACTGAGAGAGATAGATTTTCTTGGCAATAATACCCCCAAAGACTGATCCAAGATGACAAAATAGTATCCACATGAAAATAGATGGACTTGCTCTAGAAATAGATCTGATATGATTCAAATAAAAAATTAACTGCTCCAAAAATCAAACAAGCATTTTCATTTTTTAACAAACTCATGTGCTACTTGTTTCACCTTCCTTGTTTATTATATTGACCTGATTCATATGTACACATGCACGTGTGTGTAGGAAGTGAGCAGCAAGTAATTCCTGTAGTTGAGAAAGAAAAAGATTAGGTCATAAGGAGCACTAGATATAAAATACTCCTTAGGAAGGCTAAAGAACACACCTGAAATGGTTTGATAAAAACAAAAAAGATTAGGATGGTAGTTTCAGTGATTTCTGAGGTAATGAAATTGTTTCATCAGAAAACTTCAAGCATTTATGTGTTTTGAAAGGATTTTGAGGAAAACTAAAATAATGAGTAGTTGTATCAAACTGTGCCATTTACAGATTTTTTTTTTTTTTTTTTTACAATGATGTTGACCCTGACATCAAGGAAAGGATTTTAGTGTAAATTTTAATCAGTATATTTTTCTGATGTTCAATACCTTACTTAAATCCCTATTTACAAACAATTTTACTTATTTTTGGGAAAGATGAACCTGAGACAATATAAATTAAGATATTTAATTTTTAAATATTCTGAATTTCATAGAAACTGCACTTGGCAATATTCATATTTTCAATACTCAGTGACTTCCAGTGGTCAGTCATTATTTAGATAAAAGATAATGCTCTAAATATTACAGTATTTTGTCTATGACTTTTTAGACTTTGGCAATTACAATAAAAGCATAAAGAGCACACAACAACAAATTTTATGGAATGGTTGAATGGTTGAAATTTATGAGAATAATAACCAAGATTCTGCCATTATGACAAATGAGAGCAATTATTTTCTCAAGTTCATAATTCATTGTTAATATCACTAAAAATCTGTTAAATATACTTTTTTCTTTCATTTTTACAAAATCTTTGCAAAAAATTTCTCTTGTATTCATACCCAACAACTGCTTTTAATATTGTTTCATACTCAAAGAAATCTACTATCAACAAAAAGCTGGTGTCAAGCACAGTGACCACCTTTCTAACGGGGAGATGATAGAACATGGTGTCCGCCAAGGTTGCCGAGCCACCCCCTGACCTTTTTAATCTCTATTGCATTTTTATTCTCCGTGAACTGTAAGAGTCCCTTAAAGAATTGCCATCAATGGTCGTGTTATGAATAATATCTGCTATGCCAACGATACAATCCTCCTTGCAGACTTAGATCTCCAGAATCTCCCCAAACTAACCAGAGCAGTTAGCACAAAACATGGTTTAGAAATTAACCCAAAGAAATCCAAATCTCAAAAACAATTCCTGAACAAAAATGCCATCTTACTTGCGATAACTAGGAAATTGACCAAGTAGACAGCTTCAATTATATAGGCTCCTTGATGACAGCAGATGGTTACTGTGAGAGAGAAATGAACTGTCAAATTTGCTTCACAAAAGATGAATTCAGTC
Source organism: Acanthosepion lycidas (assembly GCA_963932145.1). NCBI lineage: Eukaryota > Metazoa > Mollusca > Cephalopoda > Sepiida > Sepiidae > Acanthosepion > Acanthosepion lycidas. Next base: position 13,848 of record CAWVQA010001205.1, on the reverse strand, counting down.
AGCTTCAAAACATTTTCACTGACAGAAGACTTTCATTAAATCTGGAACAGAGTGTTAAAAACATACATGTGGTCAATTTTACTGTATGGCACCAAGGTTTGAACCTGAAACACAAAAACCAAATGGACAATCCAAGGCACAGAATTACAGTTCTACCAGCAAATGTTAAAGTTTCCTTGGACTGCACATGAAATGCACAACTCAGTTCTTCAGCGAGTTCAACAAGAAAACATACCCTTGATTAGAGACAGAAATGATTCTTGGGACACATAATTCGAAAATAAAAACTTTAAGATCTTTGTGTGGCAGGACGTTTCCATGATTCAAAAGTCAGTGGACCATCTTTGCACTTCCCTCAAACCTAGATAACCCTAGGACACAACGCAACACCATGGACCTCTCCAATTTCAGGCCATTCACCTGTGGGTGTATTACCCACAGCACTTCAGACAAATCAAAGTTGAAATGTTTATTTCTGGCAATCAGGAAAATATATTATATTATCAGGAATATTATAAAATTTCCCATAAAAATCTGAAATTATGAAAACAACAGGACAGAATAATCAAAAAGCATTTTAAAACATTAATTCTATAAATTACTTAAGTTCCACCATAATTTTAATGAAATTTTTAAATTATGAAAATATTGACCAATTTCTAATTTAAATATTTTCTGAAGTGAGTTAAAAAGATTTGGTTCTTCTTAACATTAAAAGCTATTTTTCATTAGATATTCATTTTTATTGAATGACACTCAGCTATTCCTATAATACTGTCATAATTCCTGAAAAGGGCCAGTTGTTTTCTTTATAACATTACAGAAATTATATATATATATATATATATATATATATATATATATATATATATATGTGTGTGTGTGTGATAAACAAAAGGTAAAAAAATGATTCTACATAGACAAAACGTTTTGACAATCAAAAAAATATTGTTCATATATATGTTTAACACAATTGCCTGCCTTCAACTATAGATAAAACATATTGTTAATTCTACTATAAAATGTATTGCTGGTCATTTTGCTTTAATGATGTATTGTTGGTATTTTTATACTTTTGTAGTGTTTTATTTATGTCTGAGGGTTCACTATTTACTCATAGCTGGGACCCTAACAGGTTCTACCACCTCAGGTCAGGGTGAACCTGGGAACAGCAGCAATTAAGAGTTGGTTTCACGCTCATCAAAACCTCCAATATCCTGATCAGAGGCCTTGCTGCCAGATGTAGTTTATCATCATATCCAAGACTTCAAACACTATGTTTCCACATGTTCTGTTATGAACTTTTTTCTGTAACTATTTATAGCAGTAACTTCTAATTCTGATAAACTCTACCACACCAACAACAATCTTCTAAACACTACTGTTACTATCTCACCTTCTTTAATACTCAATCATGAAAGTACAGTAATTAAGCAGATCAGGAATTACATTTCGTTAGAATGATAGTAACTATTTATGTAGGTGCTTTGAACATTTTCAACAAAGATGAAAGATAATGTAAAACATTTGACCAAAGTAATTCACAAAGAACTAACATATTGCAGAAGAGAATCAGGATACTCATTTTTTTTTTAAAGTCATAGGTGGATATTACAATAAAGGTATAAAAAAAAATAAAAAAAAATGATACTTTGAAACTTAAACATTTCAAAAAACTGATGAGAAAAGTAACCTAACCAGAATAATTTGACCAATTGTTTTTTCATTTATGCTAATTGAGAAAGAGAAGGAAAAAATTAATAAATAATTTAAAGTATTTCCATTGTTTTTCACTTTAAACAAGGATTTAAAAAAAAAAATAAAATAAAAATAAAAAAAATCAATCAGAAAAATTATCTAATTTCCAGAAACCAAATGTATTTTGGTAATCACTGAAGTAAAACAAACTATTTGATCAATGTGTCCAGTGGAACTGACATATCTGAGACATCCAAGCCAGTTGCTTTCTTAATTTATTAATGGCCAATCTGTGAAAAAACAAAAAAAAAAAAAAACAAAGATTGTAATGGTAACAGTCAAGCTCTACTATCCTGAAAGTCAGTGAATGTGACTTTGACCTTCAACATCCTGTCACAGACTAGATTAGCAATTACAAATGATTTGTCTGTGACTGATAGAATAAAACTAATGATCACTCAACATTCTTTCTTTGGATTTTCCAATGACTATATCTTCCTTTTATTCTTCCAGCTTCCTCTTTAACAGTAGATGACTATAGTATTTATAAAGAATATATATTTTATAACCAGCCAATCATATGGTTTGTGAAGAATATATGCATACATATACACATATTACAAATGATTTGTCTGTGACTGATAGAATAAAACTAATGATCACTCAACATTCTTTCTTTGGATTTTCCAATGACTATATCTTCCTTTTATTCTTCCAGCTTCCTCTTTAACAGTAGATGACTATAGTATTTATAAAGAATATATATTTTATAACCAGCCAATCATATGGTTTGTGAAGAATATATGCATACATATACACAATGTCAGACATTTGTAAAAATCCTTAGGGTATATTTATACAATATATATACTAGGTGAATTTTCAGCTTATAACATTTGTTTTTATTACAAACATTTACAATAATTTGTTTGTTAAAAGAGAAGTTTGATTTATGGGAACAGAATTTTGGAAAAGTGAAAAATTTGAACAAAGATCAAAGAACAATACAAGAGGAAACTGAAAATATTGCGATAAGAAAAAAAAACTAGCTTTACAAATGTAACAAAAATAGATATGATAAAAATTAAACCTGTTAATGAGCCAGAAAAGTGAATTGACCAACAAAAAAATATATGAAGAATGGTGAATGGAAACAAAAAAAATGCACAATGTTAAAAACTTTGGTTAAAGATACAAAAACTACCACTCTCAATAAACATCACAGAAATGCATAAGTTGAGTAATGAAGTACATGAAAACTCAGTAGTAATTTTTAACGATGACTATACAGAATGGATGGAGGTGATAGCCAAGCAAGACATTGAGCTCTTCTTGAAAATAGTCAACCAACATGAGGTAGAGTAATGTTCTGGACTAGTATAATTATAGAACTCTTCTAAAGGTGACTATTATTCAGATATATATATTTTTATAACACATTTTTCATGAAATTATATATGGTGGCTGTCAACTCGCAAAGTGAGTATGACATTCATTGACATGACCAACCCGTCACTTAAACTCTACCTCCCCACAACACTACATTCATCGGTTGTGCTAACAACAATAGCTCATAAAGCCAGCCATCAATCTGCATTTCTTGTCACATATGTGGCATATCAAATAATCTCCGAGTGGTGGAAGGAAACTTTGATCATCATCACTTCCAATGTGCCTTTTCATATGCCTTGTCAATCCCAACCTGGACTTGCACACCCTAGTGCAGGTTGGGCATTCAAAGCATGCCAATACAAAATCGTCATATGCAATAGGCAGTTGGTATTGGTGTGAATACTGGTGATTGAGAAGACCTTACCTGGACAGATATATCCGATTGCATTGGGCACAGGGCTAGGTTGGCAGCTCATGGCAATTCATGAATGGCTTCTGAACCGCTCTCTTCAGTTCTGCATATTTTTGTGATGCATCATGGAAGATCTAGACGCCATCAGCAATACCAGTCTTCAGCTAGAGTCTCCCAGTTATCCAAACCAATATTGGACTTGGATAGTGACTCTTTAAGGCAATCTTTGTAATGAAGTCTGGGTTTGTACTAGTCTTTATCTCCCATTTCGTATTCTCCATACATTCTTTGTTTGGGAATTCTATCATCCACCATACGGACACCATGACCTGTCCAACGCAATCTGTGCTTGTGTATTCCACAGAGGCTGAATTGGCCTTTTGTAATACAACAGTATCAGGGCTGTGGATTTCTAGCACAGACCAAAGGCATCGTTGATGAAAACATTCCAGTATCTTCAGATGTCTGCAATAGACTGCCAATGTCTCACGTGAATATAGTAGAGATGACATACAGCAGGTATTATATATTTTAATTTTTGTCCACTTTTTTAAGCCCTTCTGACTCGATATGGGCCTTGAGTGCTGTACATGCATCACAGACCGTAATCCATAACACTATCACATCAAAGGAGCAATGGTTTTTTATGGTGCTACCAAGGTATAAAATCTTGTCAAGGCTGAAGAACAGTCCAAAAGCCTTACATGACACTGATAGTAAATCCATGAACTCCTGTGCATGTGCATAGTGTGACCAACGAAGTCACAGTCATTGGCATACAGATGGTTATGCACTAAAGGCAAAAGTACGTGCTGCAAACCTACATATGATCAAAAGCTTGCCAGTTGACCTGTACCTTATGATACCATCACAGCAGTCCCGAAACGCGTCAAGCAGTACAACTGCAGAGAAGATAGAAAAAGGTGTAGGAGCAAGAAGAAATCACTCCTTAACATACATTTTCAACTATAATGAGCTCTGTAAGAATACCGCTAAAACTGACATATATATATACACACACACACACACATATATATATATAGATATACACACATACATATATAGATATACACACATATATATAGATAGATATATATATATATATATATATATATATATATAGATATACACACATATATAGATATACATATACACACAGATATATATATATACATACATATACACACATACATGTATATATATATATACACATACATATACACACATACATGTATATATATATATACACATACATATACACACATACATGTATATATATATATATATATACATACATATACACACATACATGTATATATATATATATATATACATACATATACACACATACATGTATATATATATATATATATATACATACATATACACACATACATGTATATATATATATATATATATACATACATATACACACATACATGTATATATATATATATATATATACATACATATACACACATACATGTATATATATATATATATATATATATACATACATATACACACATACATGTATATATATATATATATATATATATACATACATATACACACATACATGTATATATATATATATATACATACATATACACACATACATGTATATATATATATATATATATATATACATACATATACACACATACATGTATATATATATATATATATATACATACATATACACACATACATGTATATATATATATATACATACATATACACACATACATGTATATATATATATATACATACATATACACACATACATGTATATATATATATATACATACATATACACACATACATGTATATATATATATATATACATACATATACACACATACATGTATATATATATATATATACATACATATACACACATACATGTATATATATATATATATACATACATATACACACATACATGTATATATATATATATACATACATATACACACATACATGTATATATATATATATACATACATATACACACATACATGTATATATATATATATACATACATATACACACATACATGTATATATATATACATACATATACACACATACATGTATATATATATACATACATATACACACATACATGTATATATATATATACATACATATACACACATACATGTATATATATATATACATACATATACACACATACATGTATATATATATATACATACATATACACACATACATGTATATATATATATACATACATATACACACATACATGTATATATATACATACATACACACACATACATGTATATATATATATATATATACATACATATACACACATACATGTATATATATATATATATACATACATATACACACATACATGATATATATATATATACATACATATACACACATACATGTATATATATATACATACATATACACACATACATGTATATATATATACATACATATACACACATACATGTATATATATATATACATACATATACACACATACATGTATATATATATACATACATATACACACATACATGTATATATATATACATACATATACACACATACATGTATATATATATATACATACATATACACACATACATGTATATATATATATACATACATATACACACATACATGTATATATATATATACATACATATACACACATACATGTATATATATATATACATACATATACACACATACATGTATATATATATATACATACATATACACACATACATGTATATATATATATACATACATATACACACATACATGTATATATATATATACATACATATACACACATACATGTATATATATATATACATACATATACACACATACATGTATATATATATATACATACATATACACACATACATGTATATATATATATACATACATATACACACATACATGTATATATATATATACATACATATACACACATACATGTATATATATATATATATACATATACACACATACATGTATATATATATATACATATACACACATACATGTATATATATATATATATATACATATACACACATACATGTATATATATATACATACATATACACACATACATGTATATATATATATATATACATATACACACATACATGTATATATATATACATATACACACAAATATATATATATACATACATATACACACATACATGTATATATATATACATATACACACAGATATATATATATACATACATATACACACATACATGTATATATATATACATATACACACAGATATATATATATACATACATATACAACATATACATACATACATGTATATATATACATATACACACAGATATATATATACATACAACATATACATATATATACCACACGTATATATATATATACTATACATATACACACATACATGTATATATATATACATATACACACAGATATATATATATATACATACATATACACACATACATGTATATATATATACATATACACACAGATATATATATATATACATACATATACACACATACATGTATATATATATACATATACACACAGATATATATATATATACATACATATACACACATACATGTATATATATATACATATACACACAGATATATATATATATACATACATATACACACATACATGTATATATATATACATATACACACAGATATATATATATACATACATATACACACATACATGTATATATATATACATATACACACAGATATATATATATATACATATACACACAGATATATATATATATACATACATATACACACATACATGTATATATATATACATATACACACAGATATATATATATACATACATATACACACATACATGTATATATATATACATATACACACAGATATATATATATACATACATATACACACATACATATATATATATACATATACACACAGATATATATATATACATACATATACACACATACATGTATATATATATACATATACACACAGATATATATATATACATACATATACACACATACATGTATATATATATACATATACACACAGATATATATATATACATACATATACACACATACATGTATATATATATACATATACACACAGATATATATATATACATACATATACACACATACATGTATATATATATACATATACACACAGATATATATATATACATACATATACACACATACATGTATATATATATACATATACACACAGATATATATATATACATACATATACACACATACATGTATATATATATATACATATACACACTACATATACACACATACATGTATATATATATACATATACACACACACATACATGTATATATATATACATATACACACAGATATATATATATACATACATATACACACATACATGTATATATATATACATATACACACATACATGTATATATATATACATATACACACAGATATAATATATACATACATATACACACATACATGTATATATATATACATATACACACAGATATATATATATATACATACATATACACACATACATGTATATATATATACATATACACACAGATATATATATACATACATATACACACAACATGCATGATATATACATATACACACAGATATATATATACATACATATACACACATACATGTATATATACATATACACACAGATATATATATACATACATATACACACATACATGTATATATACATATACACACAGATATATATATACATACATATACACACATACATGTATATATATATACATATACACACAGATATATATGTATACATACATATACACACATACATGTATATATATATACATATACACACAGATATATATGTATACATAAATATACACACATACATGTATATATATATACATATACACACAGATATATATGTATACATACATATACACACATACATGTATATATATATACATATACACACAGATATATATGTATACATACATATACACACATACATGTATATATATACATATACACACAGATATATATGTATACATACATATACACACATACATGTATATATATATACATATACACACAGATATATATGTATACATACATATACACACATACATGTATATATATATACATATACACACAGATATATATGTATACATACATATACACACATACATGTATATATATATACATATACACACAGATATATATATATATACATACATATACACACATACATGTATATATATATACATATACACACAGATATATATATATATACATACATATACACACATACATGTATATATATATACATATACACACAGATATATATATATATACATACATATACACACATACATGTATATATATATATACATATACACACAGATATATATATATATACATACATATACACACATACATGTATATATATATATATACATATACACACATACATGTATATATATATATATACATATACACACATACATGTATATATATATATACATATACACACATACATGTATATATATATACATATACACACAGATATATATATATACATACATATACACACATACATGTATATATATATATACATATACACACATACATGTTATATATATATACATATACACACAGATATATATACATACATATACACACATACATGTATATATATACATATACACACAGATATATATATATACATACATATACACACAGATATATATATATACATACATATACACACATACATATATATATATATATATACAACACACAGATATATATATATACATACATATACACACATACATGTATATATATATATATATACATATACACACAGATATATATATACATACATATACACACATACATGTATATATATATATATATACATATACACACAGATATATATATATACATACATATACACACATACATGTATATATATATATATATACATATACACACAGATATATATATATACATACATATACACACATACATGTATATATATATATATATATACATATACACACAGATATATATATATACATACATATACACACATACATGTATATATATATATATATATACATATACACACAGATATATATATATACATACATATACACACATACATGTATATATATATATATATATACATATACACACAGATATATATATATACATACATATACACACATATATGTATATATATATATACATACATATACACACAGATATATATATACATACATATACACACATACATGTATATATATATATATACATATACACACAGATATATATATACATACATATACACACAGATATATATATATACATACATATACACACATACATGTATATATATATATACTATACATATACACACAGATATATATATATATACATATACACACAGATATATATATATACATACATATACACACAGATATATATATATATACATACATAACACACAGATATATATATATACATACATATACACACAGATATATATATATACATACATATACACACAGATATATATATATATACATACATATACACACAGATATATATATATACATACATATACACACAGATATATATATATATATATACATATACACACAGATATATATATATACATACATATACACACATACATGTATATATATATACATACACACATGATATATATATATATACATACATATACACACAGATATATATATATACATACATATACACACATGTATATATATATAATACATATACACACAGATAATATATATATACTACATTTACACATACATGTCTATATAGAAAAGGATATATATACATACATATACACACATACATGTATATATATATACATATACACACAGATATATATATATACATACATATACACACATACATGTATATATATATACATATACACACAGATATATATATATACATACATATACACACATACATGTATATATATATACATATACACACAGATATATATATATACATACATATACACACATACATGTATATATATATACATATACACACAGATATATATATATACATACATATACACACATACATGTATATATATATACATATACACACAGATATATATATATACATACATATACACACATACATGTATATATATATACATACATATACACACATACATGTATATATATATACATACATATACATTAAACACCATACATGTATATATATATACATATACACACAGATATATATATATACATACATATACACACATACATGTATATATATATACATATACACACAGATATATATATATACATACATATACACACATACATGTATATATATATACATATACACACACATACATGTATATATATACATATACACACAGATATATATATATACATACATATACACACATACATGTATATATATATACATATACACACATACATGTATATATATATACATATACACACAGATATATATATATACATACATATACACACATACATGTATATATATATACATATACACACAGATATATATATATACATACATATACACACATACATGTATATATATATACATATACACACAGATATATATATATACATACATATACACACATACATGTATATATATATACATATACACACAGATATATATATATATACATACATATACACACATACATGTATATATATATACATATACACACAGATATATATATATATACATACATATACACACATACATGTATATATATATACATATACACACAGATATATATATACATACATATACACACATACATGTATATATACATATACACACAGATATATATATACATACATATACACACATACATGTATATATACATATACACACAGATATATATATACATACATATACACACATACATGTATATATATATACATATACACACAGATATATATGTATACATACATATACACACATACATGTATATATATATACATATACACACAGATATATATGTATACATACATATACACACATACATGTATATATATATACATATACACACAGATATATATATATATACATACATATACACACATACATGTATATATATATACATATACACACAGATATATATATATATACATACATATACACACATACATGTATATATATATACATATACACACAGATATATATATATATACATACATATACACACATACATGTATATATATATATACATATACACACAGATATATATATATATACATACATATACACACATACATGTATATATATATATATACATATACACACATACATGTATATATATATATATACATATACACACATACATGTATATATATATACATATACACACAGATATATATATATACATACATATACACACATACATGTATATATATATACATATACACACAGATATATATATATACATACATATACACACAGATATATATATATACATACATATACACACATACATGTATATATATATATACATATACACACATACATGTATATATATATATACATATACACACAGATATATATATATACATATACACACAGATATATATACATACATATACACACATACATGTATATATATACATATACACACAGATATATATATATACATACATATACACACAGATATATATATATACATACATATACACACATACATATATATATATACATATACACACAGATATATATATATACATACATATACACACATACATGTATATATATATATATATACATATACACACAGATATATATATATACATACATATACACACATACATGTATATATATATATATATACATATACACACAGATATATATATATACATACATATACACACATACATGTATATATATATATATATACATATACACACAGATATATATATATACATACATATACACACATACATGTATATATATATATATATATACATATACACACAGATATATATATATACATACATATACACACATACATGTATATATATATATATATATACATATACACACAGATATATATATATACATACATATACACACATACATGTATATATATATATATACATATACACACAGATATATATATATACATACATATACACACATACATGTATATATATATATATACATATACACACAGATATATATATATACATATACACACAGATATATATATATACATACATATACACACAGATATATATATATACATATACACACAGATATATATATATACATACATATACACACAGATATATATATATACATACATATACACACAGATATATATATATATACATACATATACACACAGATATATATATATACATACATATACACACAGATATATATATATACATACATATACACACAGATATATATATATACATACATATACACACATACATGTATATATATATATATACATATACACACATACATGTATATATATATATATACATATACACACATACATGTATATATATATATATACATATACACACATACATGTATATATATATATATACATATACACACATACATGTATATATATATATATACATATACACACATACATGTATATATATATATATACATATACACACAGATATATATATATACATACATATACACACATACATGTATATATATATATATACATATACACACATACATGTATATATATATATATACATATACACACAGATATATATATATACATACATATACACACATACATGTATATATATATATATACATATACACACAGATATATATATATACATACATATACACACATACATGTATATATATATATATACATATACACACAGATATATATATATACATACATATACACACATACATGTATATATATATACATATACACACATACATGTATATATATATACATATACACACATATATATATATATATACATACATATACACACAGGTATATATATACATACATATACACACAGTATATATATACATACATATACACACATACATGTATATATATATATACATATACACACAGATATATATATACATACATATACACACATACATATATATTATATACATATATATACACACATACATATATATATATACACACATACATATATATTATATACATATATATA
>CAWVQA010001204.1:12500-30000 GCA_963932145.1 Acanthosepion lycidas | reverse complement strand
CACTACTACAACTACTAATAATAATTCAACATTATTTATTATGAAACAAAATACCATTCATATGATAATCGCACTAAACACATTATAAAGCATTTTCAATTTTATGAGGGCGCTGAAAATTTATCAGCTCAACTCAGAAAGGACTCCAGATCTCTGCTCATAATAAAAGAAGCTAGTAAATTAATTTGTTTTATTATGTTCATGTTTTCTTTTTGGAAGTAATGTGGGTTCAATATATTTAGTAATTCTTTGTAAATTTTATAGTAGTTTAATGTTGCATTAATTAACTCCAAAAGAAGTTTTTTTTATATTTCAATGATATACTTAATTATCCGTTTCAGCATTTTAAATTTATATTTCCAACAGTTGACATGAAATAGTCTTTCTTATATAATGAAATAATCTTGACTTTTCAAATTATCTATATCATGCATCAAAAGCCCAAATTGATACTATTCTTTTGCTTTGAATTAGCCACAGAATAAAGCTAATTCGGCAACCTTAGATTTATATAGTACGAAATAGCATATTAATTCTAAAATAGCGTGGGAATTACGAAAATACTGTCAGATATACAAGCTATATATTTTTTTAATGCTATAGTAATTTCACTGAGATCATTATCGGCCTTTTGTATATATTTGCACAGAGAAATTGAATGCTTTTGATCTAACATGAGATTCTAATTGGAAAGGTAATGTTACGAGAAATATATATAAGTGACAAAAAGGAGCTTTAAATCAAGTTATTTTCAGTATAGATTCAGAAAGTAAGATGTGTCTCCACATCAGGAAGATGAGAAGTTCATGAACTTAGATTTATTTAATCAGCCTAGTTGATAACTCTGCTAAGCCAAAACCGTTGGACATTCCAGGAAAAACAAATAAATTATGTTAATAATATTATATAATTGTAATGAACAACGAAAATACAAGTAGGAATGGAAGACAATTATTAACAAATATTACCAAAATCTTCAAAATCACCCAATGCAAAGAAAGACTCAAAATCTAATAAAGAATTCATTTTAAATAGCATATCTTTTACTACAGGAGACGAATATAAAATATTTAATAAGCCTTAAAAATAATGAACTAAATTCATAATATTTGATGTATTTTTCGAGTACCGACTTTAAATATTACACATACGACCACTATTCATAATTTTCAGTTCTCTATAAAATACAATAATGTATCCAAAATAATCTTGTTTACCCCACTGACAGCACATGGTTCCTGATAATGATTGAGAGAGTACAGATCAATCCTGATAATCATATTCGAAAAATTAAAAATTCTTGTTTGGAAGTTTAAAAAACTGGAGAAGCGGTTATTAAAATGATATCACGAAACTTAATTCTCGCATATTTAACGTTAAATTTTTGTTTAAACGCAAACTTTGTCAATGCCCATCGGCTAACGCGCGCGCGTGCGCGTGTGCGTGTGCGTGTGTGTGTGTTTGCAGCCTCGTCGCCCCTGATCCAGACGTGGTTCTTACATTCTCGTCTACGGTGTCTGAGAGACTTTCTTTGACGTTTGGGTGGGTGTTTATTTAGTTCTGCACCTGGCTTCGCTGATATTATATTCTTCTGAGGGTATTGAAATGAAAGCCCTACTATATTAGAGCAGCTTACTAATATAGCCTCGAAGCATGTCATGCTTATCACGGGAAACATTATTTGACATTAATTTTTTACCTCTATATGACATTTCATTTTTAATTTATTTTTATAAAATTCTTTTGTATTTTTCCATTCAGAAAGTAAAATCATCTGATGGTACCGGAGTTGCAGTTTTCTGGTTGCTGTCCCCGAACTCTTAGAAAGCGTCCTGAGAGGCTGGTCTGATCAACAGTTGCATAATATCAGGGTTCTTGCAACTATGTTGCAGTCGGCGTCAACTCCGTTCCTACACTTTTTACATTTGATGACTACTACCCTAGCCCTTTCCTTACCAAAAAATAACATATCATTACTATAAACAGCCAAAGATAAACTTAAACCGGATAAAAAAACAAAAAAAAAAACCCAAAAAACCCCACCTAAACCACTTAACCTTTCTTTCTCTAACATTCGTGGTATTCATACCAACTTCTGCAGTGTGGAATCGTTCGTCTTCGAGAAGTTTCCAGAGATCCTATCTCCCTGTTAAACTAATCTTGACTGTTCAATCCACTCTTCTGGTTTCTCGATTCCTGGCTACCTTCTCTTTAGAAAGGACTCTAATCTCCACGTGCATGGCCTGGGAATATTTTTCGCCGGCTAGGGAACTCTTTGAATCCATAGACCATTGAATCTCATGTCTCTTGGTGGGATGTCCGTATTTCCAGCAGGAACAGTCCCTGTTGCATGTTGGGAGTAATTTTATTTTATTTTATTTTTTAAAATTTTAAACAAGGTTTTAATTCTATTTTATAATTTTCAATATCATTATTATTTTATATTTTATTTTCATTTTTAATAATAACAGTGTTCCTACAGACTTTAATGCCCACCATAACAAGTGGTTTAAACACTGTCACTGACCTCGCTGTCATCCAAACCCTTAACCTTACTATCACTTAACCTCTGACACAAGTGGTTGACTCTCCCTTGCAACCCTGACGGACACGTTTCTGTTCTCGATCGTTTTTTTTATTTTTTTTTATCTCTACCCCTATCTCTTGTACCATGCAACTCTGCCTTCTTGGTACCTGATCATGCGGTTGTATCTGTAACATCTCCTTCCCTCACCAACCAGCCAAAAACCTCCTACTAACTGAATATCTTTTTGTTATTGGTAAGCAGATTTGGACTCGTTCCTCGATCTCCTTCGTGACGTCATTTGGAATAAAGTTTTTAATTATCCTGTTGAAAAATGCGCGTCTGAGGTTTTCTGTGTGATGCTTTCATTCTTGCAAGGTAATACCAAGTTAAACCATGTTCATGTCCTTGGTTCTCATTTGCATGCTAGGCTGCAATAGCCCATTAGAATTACTAAACCAGAGAGATACGTATGATTGCAACAGATATCTCTTTGTTTCGGCTTGTAACGAATGCAAGCGTGTCCTCCAAGAAGCGAAGTTATTGTTTGCGAATAGAATGAAACAACATATAGCATCTCGCAATTCCATTCTAGGGATTATTGTCGGCTCTGCAAGAGTGTGCTGAACAACAGAAAATCCTCAGGCACTCCACTATTCAATTAATCCGGAGTCCTGACATCTACAGCAAATATGGTTGAATTCTTTGCTCGGAAATTTTCTTCCAACACTGAATTAATTTCAAGTACCTAACCTGATTTCCCGAATAGGACATAGGTTCTACTGAGTGATATGCGCATTACACCGTCATGTGTCTGTTATCATTTCTAAATTAGATTCCCATAAGGCAAGCGGAGTTGACGAGATCCCAACCATCGTCATGGGTTCCTGAGCTGGCTCCAGTCGTCTCCAAACTTTACAACAATTGCCTCTTTGCTTCCTGCTTTCCAGCTTGTTGGAATTCCTCCATTGTAGTTCCTTTTTTTTAAAAACTCTGGAGAATTTTCTGACAACTCTAATTATCCGTCCATTAGTCTCCTACCGCTTTTCGGCAAGGTATTTGAGACTTTAATCAATGCAGAAGTGATTAAGCACCATACGTGTCACGACCTACTCCCTCACAAAGAATATATCATCCGTTTTGCCAAGTCTACAGCTGATGTGCTAACGGCCATCACTGAATATGTATATCAAGCTCTTGATAATAACGGCGAAGCTCGGAATGTGGCTATGGATATCTCGAAGCCGTTTCAAAGCGTTTGCCTCGCTGGTCTTCTACGTAAGCTCCAGGGCTATGGTATTAGGTTGGTGCAAAAATAATGTCGATTTTTGGCCTATTTTTAACGTCAAAAACCGACATTATTTTTGCACCAATATAATATTACAGGACGATTGTTTGATTTAATCCAATCGTCCTTATCAAATTGTGATATGAAGGTCTTTTTGAACATGCTCGCTTCCATATCCTTTCACACTAACTCGAGTGTCCCCCAAGGTTCTATCCTGGGTTCTACGGAGTTTCTGATCTTCATGAATGATCTTCCTGATATAATCAGTTCCCAAGAAGGTATTTATACTGATGACATTTTTACTTCTGCCTCAATAGTGAATCTGCCAAAGCTGCAAAAGTTAACCAGTCTGCTTCTCTTGAAAAGTACTTCTTATTTTGTGTTAACTGCGGTATAAAAGGGCTTGGAAATTTTAATGCTTCCAAAACTAGTATCAGTATGGTTGACGCTAGACTTCTGAAGAGAATCAAAACTGCGGTTTCTTGGGCTAACGTTGTCAACTGAATTGAAGTGGAACGACTACTTCGAATCAATAGTGCACGGAAAATTGGGTCACTGTTTCGTACCAGAAGGTCTTTCTCGTCAGAGTCCATCTTACAAATCTACAATTCGTCCATGCATTGAATACTGTTGACATATCTGGTCTGGTGTTCATTACTTTTGAATTTCTTAAATGTAACCTCCACTTCTACTCAAACAGTATCTTTTCTTCCAATTGCCACCTGTTGAATCCCTTCCGTTCCTGATAACTATTAGTTTGGTGCAAAAATAATGACGTAATAATGTCGTTTTTTGACGTATAACGTCAAAAAACGACATTATTACGTCATTATTTTTGCACCAACCTAATACTACTGTCACATTTGGACTAGAACTGTTCAATCCTCACTTTCCAACATTGAAATGGTTTACATGGACTTGTATTTCCCCCCTCTGACACTTTCCAACAGATAAGAGGCTGATATCCTTTCGCTACTCCTTCACTATCTTCATGGCAGATGTTTGGGTCGAATTACATTCAATCCAGACATTTCAGCGAGAACATGAGATCTCACATAGAATAAGTCAACATTCTCATACCCTTTATATTCCATTAGTGAGGAGAAAGTTCCACTTAGAGAGTTCTTTCCCCCAAATTATTGCCTTGTGGATTAGGTTCCCAAAAAGGGGTCAACAGTTATCTATCCTACATATTCTCATAATATGCAACACTTGTTCCATCTCTGTACACCTTTTCAACAACCTCATTATATAACCTGAGTGGCTCTTGGGCCTTTTATCAAGTGAATAGTATTAGGTTGGTGCAACAATAATGACGTAATAATGTCGTTTTTTGACGTTAAAAATACGTCAAAAAACGACATTATTACGTCATTATTTTTGCACCAGTCTAATACAATCTTTAAAAATTTAAATACTTTCTCATTGAATCTTTTGATGAATCTTGATTCTTAAGTTAATGCTCGAGTTCTACGACAATAAAATGTCCGTAGGATTTCCCATGTAACATCGTTAAATATTTGAGCTTAACAATCTTAACAAAACATTGTAATAACAATGACAAATATGAACGTTGGTTGTTATTTCAAGAAGTAAGGGGGTACAAATGAAAAGATTTGAAATTGACAAAGTTTTTCGAAGTACCTGAAACAGAGGTTAAAAACTACTATCTTCCCCCACTTCGTTCTTTCAGTTTCTTAATGAAACAAAGTAGCTTCTCTGATATGTCTTTTCCGTCTTCCCACGCGATCAAAAGGGAATATTTCATTATTTGAGGTATTGGTAGGCGACTTTAGATTTGAAATTGACAAAGTTTTTCGAAGTACCTGAAACAGAGGTTAAAAACTTCTATCTTCCCCCCACTTCGTTCTTTCAGTTTCTTAATGAAACAAAGTAGCTTCTCTGATATGTCTTTTCCGTCTTCCCACGCGATCAAAAGGGAATATTTCATTATTTGAGGTATTGGTAGGCGACTTTAGAAACTTCTATCTTCACTTATTTCTTTCTTTATTTCAATTTCTTACTGAAATCAAGTAGCTTCTTTGATATGGCTTTTTCGTCTTTCTACACGATCAAAACGAAATACTCAAATATTTATGAGGTATTGGTATGGCGTAACGGTCGGGCTAACGAATAGAGGAACAGGCAGAATACACTTTCGTCAATTAGAATTTAATAGGAAGTGATCTGGACGCTGTATAAAATCGTAGTGCTCTCAACATCGTCGTTGATTCGCATTTAAATCTCTATATATAAAGTTCTAGCTTCTGTCAGTTTGTTATCGAATTCCTCCTAGGGTTTTGGAGATAGACCCTTCTCCCCATAAACTAAAACTGCCTTACCCAGGGTATTTGGATAAATATATTTCATTCTGATCAAACGGGGGAGGGGGTCTCCCACCACCCCGTGAATTTTTTCCCCTTTGATTTAAATTAAATTTGAACAAGGGAGTGAATCCTAGGATACATGGATAAGTATATTTCACTTTGATCAAGACATATTTTTGCGACAATCTGTCATATCAATGTTGCAATCTCATCAATTCATTTAATCAAGTATTGCATGAAATACATGTCGAAGTGGTCCGATCCAGCTGTTTTTGCACAAACACACCACTGAAAATTTATTTCCCTTTCATTTAAATTAAATTTAAACAAGGGAATGAATCTCTGTAACCCCCTGCGTACTAGTGGCATTCCCGCCTTGTCTGTGGTGACATGATTAATTATATATATATATATATATATATATATATATAGAGAGAGAGAGAGAGAGGCTTCGAAATATCTTAAAAAGTAATGATCATTTCATAAGTAAGTTAATTGAACTTTACTTTGCTTTAATAACTTGTCATGGCTTAATGCTAAAAACGCAATGCTTGAAAGCGTTTCCCTACTTAAGATTTAAGACTTACTAACTCTAAGCTGGTATTAGGTTGGTGCAAAAATAATGACGTAATAATGTCGTTTTTTGACGTTAAAAAATACGTCAAAGAACGACATTATTACGTCATTATTTTTGCACCAACCTAATAGATATTAATTTCTCTGTTAACAAAAAAGAACTTGAATACCCGAAGAGGTGTAGCCGCTAAATATAACAATTTTATCAATAAAAAGTTATTTCGTGTTTAAAAAATATCTTAATTTCTTAAACATTATTTTCGTTAAAGCCTGTAAATTAATAATCTTAATTTACATATATTTCATTTAAATAAAATCTGAATGAATTGTTAAATCAAGACGAAAGAAGATTAGAAGACATTCATTAAGAAACCAGTCACAACTTTTAATCTGCAAAGCCATCACTCATTTTTAATCGAATTCTCCCATTTTAATCGAATAAAAAACTAATTTGAACTTTTGTAAAAAAAAAAAAAAAAAAAAAAAAAAATCAGAAAATACAGATATTGATTTCTGATTGGAAAATATCTTCGAAACAAAGAACTGTATTTTTAACTACCTGTGTTGCTAGTCTTTGTTATGAAAAAATTGGCCTATTCGGCCGTCCTGAGTATGACGATAAACTACATCCGACCCGTCCTACATCCAACAGCAAGGTCTCTGATCAGGTTTTGATGAGCGTGGAACCACCTCTTAATTCCTGATGTTCCCATGTCCAATCTGACCCGCAGTGATAGCCCCTGTTAGGCTCCCAGCTATGAGTAAATAGTTAACCCCCAAATTGGGGTCAAATCACTATGAAAGTGAAAAAATAGGTTCTAATACCAAAAATACTTTGTAAAAAAAAAAAATTATTACCAGCAAAACATTTTTGAAAAAAATATTACCAGCATTGCATTTTTGAAAAAAAAAATATTACCAGCTATACATTTTTGAAGGAAAATATTACCAGAATGGGTAATTTCCTCACAGATGAACAGGAGATTTGAAGAAACAGAGATATGGTTTTACAGAAGGATGCTGGTAATATCATGAACGAAATTAGTGAGCAACGAAGTAGTCTTAAGGGCAATGAAAACAACAAAAAAGACAAGCTTAGCACCAGAAATGGCTGAAATTTCTAGGGCACATAATGAGGAAAGAGGGCTTGGAAAATTCGACACTCGCAGGACATAATGAAGACGAGACATACAGAGGAAAATAAGGCATAATATACCTAACAAAGTTGTGAAAAAGGAAGGCATACTAGGGTTAAAGAGAGATAACAAAAAGACAAAATTTTCTAAGAACTACAAAGGACATTTTACGGAGCCATGATCTCCAACATCCTGTCTCTCTTTCTATTAATCTCAATTACTCTTTCTTTCCAATTATTAGCTTACTTTTCATCACTACTTTTGTTTCTCTCTCTCTCTCTCTGTGTTTGTGTGACATTAACTTCTCTCGTTAGTCTTTACTTTTTGTTTCTTTTCTTCTCTCATTATATCTCCTTATCGGCATTTCTTTTTCCTTCCCTCTATATCTTTCTATGTAGATTTATTTTATTCTTTCTTTCAGCTTTTCTTTCAAATTCTCTTTGGCACATTTTTCGATCTCTACCTATCGCACTTTCTTTGACTATTTCTTTCTTTTTCACTTTTCTTTCTTTCGCTTTTTTCCTTTTTCTTACTCTTTCTTCACTTTTCTTTCTTTCGCTTTTTTCCTTTTTCTTACTCTTTCTTCACTTTTCTTTCTTTCGCTTTTTTCCTTTTTCTTACGCTTTCTTCACTTTTCTTTCTTTCGCTTTTTTCCTTTTTCTTACGCTTTCTTCACTTTTCTTTCTTTCGCTTTTTTCCTTTTTCTTACTCTTCTTCACTTTTCTTTCTTTCGCTTTTTTCCTTTTTCTTACGCTTTCTTCACTTTTCTTTCTTTCGCTTTTTTCCTTTTTCTTACGCTTTCTTCACTTTTCTTTCTTTCGCTTTTTTCCTTTTTCTTACTCTTTCTTCACTTTTCTTTCTTTCGCTTTTTTCCTTTTTCTTACTCTTTCTTCACTTTTCTTTCTTTCGCTTTTTTCCTTTTTCTTACTCTTTCTTCACTTTTCTTTCTTTCGCTTTTTTCCTTTTTCTTACTCTTTCTTCACTTTTCTTTCTTTCGCTTTTTTCCTTTTTCTTACTCTTCTTCACTTTTCTTTCTTTCGCTTTTTTCCTTTTTCTTACTCTTCTTCACTTTTCTTTCTTTCGCTTTTTTCCTTTTTCTTACTCTTCTTCACTTTTCTTTCTTTCGCTTTTTTTTACTTTTTCTTACTCTTCTTCACTTTTCTTTCTTTCGCTTTTTTCCTTTTTCTTACTCTTTCTTCACTTTTCTTTCTTTCGCTTTTTTCCTTTTTCTTACTCTTTCTTCACTTTTCTTTCTTTCGCTTTTTTCCTTTTTCTTACTCTTTCTTCACTTTTCTTTCTTTCGCTTTTTTCCTTTTTCTTACGCTTTCTTCACTTTTCTTTCTTTCGCTTTTTTTTACTTTTTCTTACTCTTCTTCACTTTTCTTTCTTTCGCTTTTTTTTACTTTTTCTTACTCTTCTTCACTTTTTTTTCTTTCGCTTTTTTCCTTTTTCTTACGCTTTCTTCACTTTTCTTTCTTTCGCTTTTTTCCTTTGCACTATTTCTCTTTATCGCTGCATCGTTTACAAGGCTGCCACATGAATAATTCATAGTTGCAAACGTGACCGTTCGCTAGTTAACCTTGGACGAGCGTCCGTTATCGTCACCGATCTGGTTTGCTTTCGAATATGTTTAGAAATGTAGAGAGTTGGCAACAATGTTTAACTGGGGGAGACTTGATCCATTTTCATACCTCAACTATTGCATCTGCGACTCAAAAACTGCAAACACGTTTCATCGGCTTGATTCTGACGCGAATCTCACTCGGAAATATAGCCTCACAGACGTGCATTCATTTGGTAAAGACACACCAAATCTTGAAACAAAACCAGAATCCATAGTCATCTCGAGATGCTGTTTTCCTGTTTAATTGGTAGACTCTTCAGAATTATTTATAACGTAAAGAAATGATACTGAAAGTGGAATATATATATATATATATATATATATATATGTGTTTTAAATTAAAAGAAAACGACTAAATACTAAACCTATTTTAAATGAATAATACATACATGAATTTCTCAAAAGAACATAATATATTAATAATTGTATTATAAAAACAATTCAAAAACATTAAATTAATATCTACTTACTTAATCACGTGGTATTCGCCATGATTTACATTGACTTTCAGTTAGCCTGATTAGGTCCTTAAACCCTTGTGCAAATTAATTAAACCAAAACGAATAATTCCGTTATATTTATTTTTTATCGTATTTTTCCAATGAAACATGACGCAGTGCACATGTTATTACTTTGCATGGTCATTCCACAAAGTCGTTCCTTGCAGATTGACCACAGATTCTCGAGGGGATTTAAATCGGATTTTCCGGGCCAATCTATAGTACTTTAATGAACTAACTGGTAAGTCTTGCCAGTGTGTTCGTGCTGCTTTAAAATTAACGTACGCCTCTTTGGAACAATACCCATCGCAGACAATGGCCGTAGGACAAGTAATTGACAGTCGAGACAGTAGTGTCTCGACGTGATAAAAATCTAATGCAATCACGGATGACGCATTATTTTTCGAGGCCAAACAAATTTCATCTTATACCCCGAAAATAGATTCATATCATTGCACACCACTGCAAACGGTCTAATCTGAGGAAAAAAATAGAAATCGATAACACCCTGTTACTCCAGTGGGTCTAAGACTGACCGTATGGTGACAGAAAAGAAACTCAAGTGGTTCTTTCAATTGATTTGGACAAGGGTGTCAATCTAAAAAAAATGTAAAAACTCAAGACAGTGTTACTTCTGTCTATAAATACTTATTGCAAAATAAAATCCTTACATCTGTCTTGATAAAGAAGACAGACCCCGTCGTCTAATATGAGCTTTCCGCTTGTCTTTGTTTATATATACATATATGTATGTTTAGGTGCGTAATAAACTAGTAATCCTCATTATTAATACTGAAATTTATATGATTTAATATATATCAAATCTAATATCTTATAAATATTCAAGTCTGATTATAAAACAGTTAAAAGTTGTTTGTCAATGTTTCATTTGTTTAGGACTTTTCGATATTTCTGATCTTTTCAGATTTCCACTAAAGTTTTACATATAAATGTTGGACAATATATACTTAAACTTAAAAAGAGCAAAACAAATGCACGAGAACGTGTACCAGTGTTTTATAGACTACGACAAAGGCGTTCGACAAAGATCTGTTAGAGCTGCTCAGCAACCTTGACATATTCAGGAAAGATATTAGAAAAATCAAAAACTTCTTTTGGCAAGAAAACCGCTTGCATAAAGGTAAAAAAAAAAAAAAATGAACTCAGTAGATATGCAAAAATAGAAAGGGGTGTAAGGCAAGGATGGGCCTTCTCACCAGACCTATTCAACTTATACAGCGAAGCAATACTGAGAGAACTGGAAAGCCTACCAGGTTTCATCATTGGCGGCCAAAATCTTAACAACATAAGTTACGCAGACGACACTGTGCTAATAGAAGACATGGCGCGGAAAGTACAAAACATCATACAGAAGGTATCGAGGGAAAGTGAGAAGGGACTCAGCAAAACCTACAAGAAGACAGGATGCATGGTCATCAGCGAAAAGATAAACCCTAAGTCAGGTTTACATGTCAGAGACACTAAAATCAAGCAGATACAGAAATTTAAATACATGGGAAGTGTTCTGACAGAGGACGGGTGCGTCACTAAGATACGAAGACGTATTGGAATGGCCAAAAATGCATTCTAAAATCTAAGCAGAATACTACGAGACAGAAAAGTTTCATTGGAAACAAAGAAAAGAATAGTGAACTGCAACGTGATATCTGCCCTCCTGTATGGCAGCGAATGCTGAACACTCTCTCCTCAAAGATGAAGAAGAGACTCGAAGCAATAGAAGGGCAGTTCTACTGAATAATGCTAAGGATACGATTTGCCGAACATGTGAGACACGACGAGTTTTGGAGAGAATAGAAGAGGAAGAGGCAGCTGAAATTTCTGAGACACGTAATGAGAAAGGAGGGCTTGGTAAATCTGATAATCACAGGACGGATAGAGAGAAAGAGGAGCAGGGAAAAGCAGCGTGTGGCATACTTAATGGACTTGTGCAAGTGAATGGCAGAACAAGGTCTGGGAGAAATAAAAAAAAAAGACAAAATTTAGAGTAGACTGTAAAATGTACCAATCCTAATGAAAGGTCGTACCTTCAAAGAGACTTCTTGTCACGAATGCCTGCTGGGTCTTTAGATTCAGTAGGCATTCGTGACTCTAAAAGAGTGTTCGAAATGTTTAGATTCCGGCATTAAATAACCCATAGAGGTGCTGATATGACGTAAATGGAATATGGATATTCATGTCTTCTGAATAGTTACCGGCAGAATGATCGGTTTCTTTTATAGCTCTAGAATGTACTTATCTTCTACCGCCATGCTGTAAATTTTCAAAGAGTTAGAAAAAACAAAGAATGGAGTATTGCTCTCATATCTTGACTGGTGCTAACCATTTTTCATTGTTCAGACTTGGGAGAGGTCGAAGGCGATTACACAGCCTTGTGGGTGTAGAATTATATTCTATACTGCAACACTCATCACACTAACAAAATGTTGCCAGACATCTATCGTAATTTCTACGGTAGATTTTCAGACGAGTTAGATTTCTTAGTCTCACCAGTCCAGGCCTTCAAATCTAGAACCTTAAATGCCACGCTCACGAAGGCAAATCATCACCATTACCTTCCTGTTCCTTCGATAAGGAGCAAGTTCCACTCAGACAGCCTCTTCCCCAGAATGTTTACTTTGTTGAACAAACTCCCGTAAAGGACGCTTCTCTGACAACTACTCTATTGATCTCTTCCAGTCCAAGTAAACTGATATCTATCCTATGCACCCTCATAATATACAAATTCTTAATTCTCCATTTCTTCCAACTCAGTAATCCTCTACTTTGAGACGCTCTTGGGTCTCGTATTGAGTGAACTAACAAAAAAAAAAATGTCCCTGATCAGGCGTCAGTGCAACCGGGTTTAGATAGAAACGAGCAGCCAACAATTACGAACATATCGTCTTATGTTAGTATGCTTTATAGCCAGTTTATGCAATCAAAAACTAATTAAAATATATGGCACTGAATACTGATCAATCTCCTCACAGATGAAGAAGGGACTAGAAGAAATGTGGTTCTACTGAAGGATGCTGAGGATAACATGGACCGAATATGTGAGCAAAGATGAAGTTTTAGATGAAGTGGAAACAAAAGGGAAACTCACAATTAACATCAAGAAGAGACAGTTAAAATTTCTAAGGTACATAATGAGGAAAGAAGACTTGGAAAATCTGATACTCACAAGACAGACTGAAGGCAAGTGGGACAAAGGGAAAGAAGTCATAATATTTAGTGAGCTTGAATAAATAAATGGTGGAACAGAGTTTAGGAGAAATAACAAAAAGACATTTTTTTAAAAAAGCTGGAAAGGAGAGGAAATTGTGAAGAGCTATGATCGCCTACCCGCTGAGGTGACAATGCACAAAGAACACACACACGCACGCACACACACACATACACACACACAGAGGAATACTTGATTATGTATACATGTGAAAATGAATGACATATTCCTAATTTAAATCGATTAGACATTAATTTTACATGAAAATCAAATATTTATTTATCATTATTTCAGAGACGCAAATAGAAAAGTTTTCAATTTATAACTGTGTTATCTTTTCTAAATAAAAAGATTTGATGTCTTTAATAGTTCTCGGTTTAATACCACAGTAACAACTTACGGATTATTGCCACTTAATGCAATAGATGCAAACTTACTTTACTGTGGAATTTGTTTTAGACCACACACTATTACTACATGGCGCGACGGTTTAATTGTAGTCATTTTATATTTTTTTATTTCCAGTATGCGCGTTGAATGTTTTTTATTTTGTTGACTGCACAGTATAGTAGGCTCAGTTGTGTATTGTCTATGAGCAAAAGATCACCATAACGCAATTAATTCCGCCAGAATTTTGGAAACGCCATGCAGTACTTCTTGGCGATCGCACCAGAATCTCAATAGGAACATTTCAGAGTGTTTGGATGTCAGTCTGAGGACCGCGCAGAAGATTCGGAAAGTGAAGGGATCACTGGCAACGTCGATGTTATGCCTCAATTAATCTTCCTACATAAGCTCAACACCGAGCCCTATATCAAGTTACTTGAGGAGGTAGTGCTGACTTGAGTCAAGACAGTGTCTGCTGGAAGAACCAATATCAAGCAATAAGACATTGCACCATGCCACACAAGCAGAAGAACCCAATCATGGCTGGCAAACAATTTCTGCGACCACATCACATCTCATGTCTGGCCACATAACCCTTGATTATTAGGTGTGTGGCGCATTTGAGCGAGAGGGCAACAAAGCTCCTTGTGACACCAAAGATGAACTGAAAACAAGGATTATGTCAGTATTAAACCAGCTTAAATAAGGAGACCGTTCAGAAGTGTTGCAGGAGATTCCGAAGTCGTCAGGAGGCCGTGGTTACAACCAAGGGAAATTTTATTGAAAACAAATTTACTCTTTCGTATTTCGTATATTTTTGTGTCATTTCGATGACCATATCTTTTAAAATGGGCTGTCAGTGCTATTTTCGGGTAATGTAGACGACAATTTATCCATCGCATCCAGTACATTCCAAGTACTCTTTGCACTGGATGCCTTATACAAACAATCGTCATTATAGCAGGTGCCGAGTTCGTAAAATCAACGAACAACCATTTTTTTATGCACCCTATTATGATACCCAATTAAAACTGCTAATTGTTGTTAATTTAATTAAATTTTATCCAAATATAAAATGAAGTGAATCAATGTATTGAATTGATGGTAGTTTATCTAAGAAACGTAAACCACATGATGTACTAGCTTTTAAAAATATGTCTACCTCAAAGCAACTTTCAGGCCATTTTCAATGTCTTTGTAGACAAAACATTTCATTACTCACACAAAACATCTTAATATGTGAAGAAAAACGCTAACGAATACAAATTGAAAGAAAAGAAACTCTACTAATTGACATGCAGACAGTTGACAACGCTTGGTGTACGGCTTCTAATGCATTAGATTAAGTCTTTATTGATGAGCATTATTGATATGCTGCTGTGAGGTAAGGTATAGTAGGTATACAATTTTCTGTTGAAGTATGCGATTTACTGTAGTTGTTTGACAACTTATATGCTATCATTACAGCACTTACCAGAACGAAAACCAAATTTGCTTGTACGGAGTTGACTCTACTGAAATAGTGAAAGCCTAGTTAATACAATATGCATAAGCACTTCCCTCATAATGGATAAAATTGAGATACCTCTCTATGCGTGATGGCGTTGTAGATTAGATTTTTGTTTCCATAATACATACGACACTTTCTTGGATTCGTTTCTGATTCCAGTCTTCCCACATGAAATTGCGAAACCGGTTTTTAAATTCGGGGAGTACGCATGCTATTTAAAAAGTTCAGCTTCAATTTCAAAAGATGCGTTATTATTGTTTAACCATTTAATAGTTTCTCTGACTTCCTCATCAATAGTTTCGTTACTGTTCACGTTAAGAGAGAGACTTGTCATGATCAGAGATATATTGGAGTATGTGGTATTTCTGCAGACATCTTCAAGTAAGTGTTGTCAGGGTTAAATTGCGACTCAAAATATTTTTGGGAACAGAACATGTCTTTTTTTTTTATTTCAATTGACTGATTGATGTTGGGATTTTTGGTTTTTAATTGCATTTCAACACTATCATATTTGGCTTCGTTAGTTTAGTTCACAATTTTTCGGAGACATTGGTTTCTCGGGGCATTAACACGGACTTCATTAATTTTCTTTGTTAATTGTTTAGTATTCACCTTTAATTTTTTTCTTCGTTTCATGTTTGTTAGTCTTTCCGACACAGAATTAGGATTATCTTTTTACATCTACGACTTCTTGGAATGGTTTCACTTACTTCGGCTAATGAAGGAACAATTACATTATTTGATTCCTCTAAGTTCTTTTGGTCACGATTTACGACGATCATTTCGCACTATTTTACCACATAATTCTACTCTCATTTTTCATTTTTTTTCATTTTTAAGAGCTTCGTTTCGTGGAGTTTATTTTTAAGCAGAAGTGAGCTATTTTGTGGCCGGTGTTATCAGTTTTGCTACAGGTTGTCTGCGATCAAATTCAACGTAGATGTTGTATAGCCTAACATTAGTCACAAACTTTGTAATCCAAGAGACTAATATGCAGAAATCAATAATATTTTGTGTTATATTATCTGAACTATGCCATGTGAGCCGTTGTTTCAAGGGATGGTCGAAGCCTATATTTAGGATGAAATATCCTGTTGAATATTGGTATGAATAAGATAGAACTTTCCTTTGTAATAAACTACATATAATAACTCAATAACATTCACTTTCTTCTGTCATTTTGAACTGTTTTTTAGTTCTTTCTTCATATATCAATTTGGGATAGGAAAACGTATTGAAAATAGCGTGAAAGTTGCCTACATATGTGGCTGTTTGTAGATTATATTTTCTTCGTATTTTAAACATTTCAATGCATTTGTATGGTTAGAAATGCGTATTCGATTTTGGTGTATCTGTTACGTAAAGAAGTTAATAAGGTTTTATGTTGGTTTAAGTGAGTCATTTTAGAGCTGTTTTAGATGCAAAATGACCACTTTTATTTCCGTCTTTCCTTCTAAGGAGATGGAGACTTTAATTATCCATTTTGTTTATAATTTTTATTTCGTGAACACCGGGATGTTCAATTCATCAGAACAAAATCTCCCCCGCAAAAGGTTGGCATCTCACTCTCACACTTTAACTGTCAAAACGGTTAAATGTAACCGTCTTTTTTACTCCAACAGCTTCTTCTCTCGCAGTTCTCGACGGTAGAATTCCCTTCCTCTTACTTGCTTCCCTGATAACTATAATCTTAAAATATTCAAATGTAATGTCAATCGACATCTTCTGATGCCTTGACCCGCGTCCTTCTCTATATCATTTCCTCAGTCACCCCTCTTCACTCTTATTTTCACTTTCTGTAACCCCTTGCGTACTAGTGGCACTCCTGCCTTGCTTAGGGTGAAATTCTTATATATATATATATATATATATATATATATGTATATGTATATATATGTTATTAAATGGACAAAGTCCGACAATTATTTTAAGACACTTTATGTTCATACATTCTTTTTATAGATACAAATATTTAAGTAAATACTCTGTTTGTAATAAACAGTATTAAACAACATTTGCCGGGCGGTAAAGGTTGGTTAATACTGTTTATTATAAACAGAGCATAAATAAATATTTGTATCTATAAAAAGATTGTATAAACATAAAATGTCTTAATATATATATATATATATATATATATATATATATATATATTCGACTCTCCCGTCGAATTAGACGTATGAGGGTCAAGCAGATAAGTTTCCAGGAAACCGACAGCTCGACACCAGGACATGAGATTTGATTATAGATTTCGTGCAGAACCATCCACACTTTTTGAAGGGTCGAATACAGAGATCTGGTGCACTCCGTGCCACAAGGTCCCCAAACGACCCTCCGCAGATTTGGAATCCAGAGTTGTCCTTCTCGTAGACCAGTTGCTCTCCAATGCTATAGAATCCAGT
>CAWVQA010001204.1:0-7500 GCA_963932145.1 Acanthosepion lycidas | reverse complement strand
TTTTTAAATAAATAAATATTCATCAGGTCAGCCAAAAATTATTGCAAGCTATGGAGGACGCTAAGAGACACAATACAATGTCAAATAAACGAAAGTGAGAAAATGATGTTTTCAATGTTTTTTTCTTTTTCGAATTTTATCAAAATATAAATCAGCGTACCGAGTTTTTTCAAATATCTCCTTTTCTGAAAGAATTACTACTTTCTCAAGCCAACATGCATGACTATAAAAGAGTTAAATAATTAAAAAAAAACGTTAAAATTCATAAGCTCATATTATTTAAAATACATAATACATAAATTAATCCTAGACTAAAATAATTTAAAAAACTAATTCGCATTAAAAAGAAAAAAATGTCAGTGTTCACACCAACTACATTCCTTAGTTCCACTATTTCTTACCGTAACGACTAAGACCCATCATGTCACGTACATTGTAGCGAACTACACTCAGTCCCATCGTATTACGTTGGTGAGATGGAAGCAGCTTCTTCCCACGTACCACTGTTCTGTGGAACTAACCCCCAAGATGGTGTTTCCCCGATCATTTGAATCTTAACCTTTTCATGTCTAGGATTAACTTATATCTTCCCATATAACCTCATAAATTGTGTCCCAGACTCTCTCTACCCCAAGTAGCTCACAGGCCTTGTACAAAGTGAACATCATTGTAAAAAAAAAAAAAAAAAAGAAATAAAAAACGAATATAATTCTATGAATAAGAATTATAAAGTAATCAATTTTTTTTTCAATATGCATTTAGAAATGTCCAACCTTATATTGAAAAATTTATTTTTCTCAGGTAACTGTATATTTAATATGGATAGTTCAGAATACAATCAAATAAATAACTGATAAATGTTATAATAATTGAACATCACTGCGTATTGCTCGGATTAATTTTGAGTTACACTTTTATTTGTGAAGCATAGTTCCCGCATCAGCTTCAAGCATTGATTATTTCTTGCTAGCTCGAGTGAGAATGGCTCTTGTTTCCAGTGTTTTTCCAACGAGTTTAATGTTTTTTTTCTGTGAATTTTCAGTATTTCTGACCAATATTGTTAAACAATTTTTTGCCCACATAAATGAAATGAATTTGCATACTCTCCCGAATGGCTTCTTTGTAGCCATAAGAGTCAATGCAAGGATAACAAGGGTGGAAATGAGTGCGTCAAAGGCCGGAAAATCAGTGAGGTGGGGAGCATTGCTCTTGACGAATACAGGTGCGTTACGCACATCGTCATAGCTCGAGCAGAGGAGAGACAAACTGGCGGTGTGATAGCAGATCGATCAGGGATGTCTGCTTTATGACTAACCTTTACCATACTGCAGGCGACAATAGTCACCGTGGAATTCTCTCCCTTTTCCACTCTAGGCGTACTGAAATGGTTGGTATAAATAAACATTTGTCAACTGTTTTTTCCAGTATTTTAAGCTGAAAATCTCTTACTACTGCTTTGGAACAAGGCCAAACTCCCGTTTTCCAAAGCTATTTTGAATTCTTCTACACGAGATGTAAATACGATTAAGCACATGTTAATTTAATTTTTTCGGAATTGTTTCAACTTTCTTGTTTTCAACGTCAAAACATGCATACAAAAAATAATGTATTACATCATAATAATATTCATTCATTCTTTTATTAGTATACAAAATTTAAAATCTATACTCAGAATACAAAGAGAAAGTTATAACAATTTTAAAACAGTAGTAGTTCATGTTTTTGCACCCTCAAAGTAAAAAGATGCAGTGGCGGGGGAGGGGCAGTAACAATTCTAGAAAGAAATTAGCGTGGTAAAGGTTAAGCTGGGCTTATCCGCAGTCGCATCAAGTCGCCGAATACGTCAAGCCTTTGTAGCTAATGCTGTGAGTGAGCGCACCGCCAGGCATTAGTTTAAGAACTTCATGTCGGAAGATCTGTGCCTTTGTGATGAACTCTGCACAGCAGCCAAACCTGTGGAACCATATAGGGAAGACTTGCATATTGAGCAAGTGGGTAGCCATACACTGTCGGAAGCCAACACGCAACAACGAGTGACAGCCTGTTTCTTGTTGCTTTTTCGGAAATGCAACGTTCCCACATTTGATCGAGTGCTGAACCGTGACGAAAAGTGGGTCCAGTATAACACTAACAAACGTACCAGACATTGGTTGACACCACGAGGCTCTGGGCCTTACATTACAAGACTAACTTTACACCCACGCATGATCATGTTCTGTATCTGGTGGACTAGGCGACAAGTAGTGAATTATGAACTGCTACAAACGGGCGAAAACATCACCACGGACCTGTACTCGCAGCAGTTGGAACGTGGTGTGCAACAGACACTGAAGCAGAACATTAGTTAATCGCCAAACTGTACTGTTCGTCCATGACAATGCCAGGCCTCATGTGGCACGGGTAGTCAGAAATATTATACTGCGACTTGGCTGGAAAACACTGTGCCATCCACTTTAATCCTCGGATATTTGGCCAACAGATTACCACCACTTCCATTCCCTGGAGAATCAACTTTGTAAAAAAATAATTTGCCAATGGAGCAGACTTGCAGCAGGCTCTCACAGACATCTACATCAAAGATGCCTAATTTTACCGCGAGAGCATTGCAAAGCTGGAGTCACGTTAGCAAAATGTTCTGGATGCCGATGGAGATTACTTTGAAGACTAACGATATGTCAGATTTGCTGTATACGATTTTTTTTTCCTAATAGATTAAAAAGGACAAACATTATTTTGTTACTTTGTACATGTCTATTACAAAGAAGACAATCCCTTTTCAGTAAAAAAAAAAGTAGTTAATAAATTCATATCCCCCGGTGTTTAAAGTTTGTACCTTCTTTTTACGTTAGATGAAAACTTGGAAAATTTCAATGAGATTTCAGGTTTTACAGATCCTAGTTAAAATTCGTATGTAACAAGAAAAATAGAGAAAAAAAACCCACCAAAGTAACCTTAATTGTAAAGACTTTCAGTGATATGCACCTGTAAATCAATATATTGATTTTCGAAGCATAGATTAGATGTGGTACAAGGCCTTAATTACGCAACTCAATATTCAGTCGTAATTGTTCTCGCGAGACAAACTAGCTAACCATTACCCACGTCGTTGCCCCACCTGTAAATCAATATGTCCAAAATTATTTTCATTCTTTTACGTGCCATTTCATTTCAGTCGTGGATGATTATGGCTCTCTACAACTTCCTACCATAGTTCTCTTGCCTTCAATATGTACAGTGAGTAAGAAATTCACTAGTTACTTTTACCGTATTAGTATACCCAGAAATACCAGGTTTCCCAATTTCCGGTATCAGTTTCCAAGTAATTTCTATTTTTCTTAGAATTCCTTTATCTTCACAAGATTTGTCACTACGATCATATATCTTTCAGTTTCAAGTTACTTCTTCATCGTCACAGCCATATAGACGATTGGAAAATACAAATCAATTCAACCTACCTTCCATTGTTTCTATGTACATTCTTTATCTTTTCAGACATTAGGTTATGAAAGGAACTTTTCGAGATTCACATGTGATTTTGTGATTCTGTCATACATTCCTCTATAAATCACAGACAAATAATGTGATAGACTTACGGATCTATATGTAAGACAACTGTTTAAACAGCGGATTAATGACGAATCTATGTAATAGAGTTACGCGAAAAGGAAATATGTAGTCCCACGGAACAAATAAAATTAGCAATCATATTTTGGCGCCTTAAATATCAGGTACATGATGAAAAAATTAGCAAATCACTAAACTTGCACACACATTATATATATATATATATATATATATATATATATATATATAATATAATGTATAATAATATGTGGAAATCTCCGCTTTTGCCTGAAGTATGTCGAGAGACCAGAAACACGTGCAGTAAAATCCCGGAAAACAAAGCATAGATTTTTTCTAAATAAATCCACATTACAACCAAAAACGTTTGCGCACCTCTCTTCTCTTCTTTTTAATATATATATATATATATATATATATATATATATATATATATAATCCTGAAAAAGTTATCCTACACCAACTGCCACGTTGTATTGGGATTAAGTTTAACCCGATACTACAATTCGAACTCATATAGACAATCTATCGCTAAAGATGATGGAAAATCATCTGCTTCTGTACAAATCTCCCCTTCTAGCCTCGACATAATTAGTAAATTTTTACGCGTCCTTTTTAGCAATGAATTAATTTATTTCTTTAGATGAGATCTGCAAAAAAAATGTAGTCCTCTCTTTCGTAGCTTCTCATTGTGTATGTTTTGTTGTTTTTTTAAAATCAAATTAATCGATTTGATTTATATGCGGTTAATCTTTTAAATTTCACTCGTCACAGACGTACAGCGACCCTGAAAATCCCATCACTGCAATCATGAGGGATTCATTTAATCATGATGAATGAATACCTGATGAGCGAACAAATAAAAGACAACAATCGTAGCGGAACATACGTCCATTGTTTGGAAATGCAGAAAAAAAAACAACTTTTCTCGTTTAAATAGGAGACGATTTAGAATTTTTTTTCAGCGAACGTTGCAGAAATGAACTGAATATTTCACTGTAATGTAAAATGCCCTGTTCTCGTTCATCTATATGTTTCTTCATTTTTTTTTTACCTGATTAATTTACAAACATTAAATGCTAAAAATGTGATACACAAAGACTTATTCACAAAGAATTTGGAAATCTGAAGATCACTGAACCGGTGAGTCTCGAGGGTCCTTAAACAAATAAAACAGACAACCAATACTATTTGTGTCAGTTTAGAAAACAACGAAAGTTATATGCCGCATTAACATTGCATTAGGATCAGTACGTATATATTCAAATAGGTAAATGACGGTTTAACATATAAGAATATATATATATATATATATATATATATATATTAAACATATGAGATATATATATATATTAGACATATGTTATATTTATATTAAACATATGTAATATATATTATATATATATTAAACATATATATATATATATATATATATATTAAACATATGTTATATATATAATAATGTCGTTTTTTGTAACGTCAAAAAACGACATTATTACGTCATTATTTTTGCACCAACATATATATATATATATATATACACACACACACGGATATGTGTATAGTTATAAGATGTATGACATGCTAGGGACACGTGACATGTGATGCTACCTTGGTCGGTACCGACGGCTTGTAGAATGTATTCTTCGTGGTCAGGCGTACTAGCGGGTCACGGTATTCCTCAATCCATAGTTTGTGTTCCCACAGACCCTGTCTCAACAACCCGAATATAAGCAGCAACAAAGTTTGGATGACTGGCTGGGTTCCTTCTGGAAACGCAATCATATACAGCCGTGCAGCCTCACTTCCATTACCGTTCGCGCGGTCGTATGTGAAAATTACATCTGCCTGCTAAGTATATGAATATCCTGTCATTGTTAATAAGAATACTTCTCAGTGAATTCAAGTTAAACGCTGTTGACAGACTAACCACAAATGTACACGCATGACAAATGTAACCTAGTCTATATGGCAACAAAGGGACATCTACTGTAAACTTTGTTTAAACAGAATAACTGAAAAACAGAGGCTTTGCTGACATATGTTTATATGGATTTTCGTCATAGTTTTGGTGTGCCGCACCCGACCCCAAAGATTGTAAACGGATTTTTGATATGCTCTTTATTTAGGCAAATATCAACATACGGTGATTCATACATTTTTGATAATTTCAAACCAAGTTAGGCGATAAAGCCACGAAGACGCAAGGTGTTACCGAGTGTGAACTTAGCTGAGAAAAATAGTATTTAGGAGAGAGGACAATAAAAGGACGTGTTTCAAAGAGACAGAAAATGATAATCGTTATTTATTTAAAATTTTTGAAGAGAATCCCGCAAGTAAGAAGTGCTGGAAGAGAAGCTACGGGCTTATTGTGAAATTTAGTATTTTCAACAGTGAAATGATGAGAACTAAAAGCCAATCTAATAATCACTTTAAATACGTAAATTCTTTTCATCACTGAAAGATCATCAGGAAAATTTATATATATATATATATATATATATATATATATATAGACACAGAGAAGCGACGTTACGACGGTGAAAATATGACAGAACCAGAGATAACAGATCAGGACAGAAGACGTTGCAGATTCTTCATTGGATTTTGTCAAAAAACTCAAGATATATAACAGAATCCACACAGCAGTATAGTCAAATAATGAAATTAATCATTGCACACATGAAGAACGTGAGATTAATATGAATAAACTGTTTGATTTTACGGCTTACATACCAATTACCGTGTTATTAAAAAAAAAAAATATGTATTTTCGATTGTAAAAAAATGTTCATTTTTCCTTATTTTAAACACACATAACCCGTTTTTTCGTCTTCGATCTAATGAAGCCAAACCGGCGAAATGAATTAATAGGATGCATTTTTTCGAAACATACTTTCATGAATGTTTTCCCAAATTTAAATAATTTATAAATCCATCGTGATTATATACCCAAATTTATAACATTGTTGACATGGAGAACGCATGAAGAAAAAAACAATTATTTCATTTATTTTCTAACTATTCTGAAAGATTTCTATCTCTAAACTCGAACACTTGAAACAAAGAACATGAAATATTAAATGACTTTTTAAAAAAGTTACTCATTTTCTTTCTATTTTAGTCTTTCGAAACATACTTTCATGAACGTTTTTCCAAATGTCAATAATTTATAATTCTGTCGGGATTATATACCCAAATTTATAACATTGTTGATATCGTAAATGCATGAATAAAATACAATTATTTCATTTATATTGTACCCATTCTAAAGGATTTCTATGTGTAAAGTCAGACACCTAAAGAAAAGAAATGTTAAACGATTTTCTTTCACGTTTTAGTAAAGAACAACTAAGAAATATAAGATTTACTTACTTTAAACACTCACTTTTTCGTCTTACCTGAAAGTTTTTAAAATTTCAATAATATATATATATATATATATATATATATATATATAGACACACAGACACAGATTGAATCCCTACCACTTAACACTTTATTGTCATATATATATGTGTGTGTGTGTGTGTATGTGTTTGAGTGAGAGAGAGAGGAACAAACGGTGATTTTCTTTATTAAGGGGGACGTAGTTTCGATCGTTTTCTTTACTAAGACTTCTCGGGTGCACAGCCCGATAAACATAATATACACAGAGTAATAAATAAAAATAGGGCGTCTATTGCAAATACGAAGTGCCGTTTTAGTAACAGTTGGGGCAACACACACATACATATATCACTACTGGACTCTTCAGTAGTTTTCTACGTATGAGGGTCAAGAAGCTCAATTATTAGAACCAACAGCCAGTCTATCAGCACATATCATTTGATTATAGTGCTAAGGCTTGTGCAGAATCCAAAGCACTTTTTGGTAGAGTCAAATACAGAGACCTGGTGCACAGTATGCCACAAGATC
>CAWVQA010001202.1:12500-50000 GCA_963932145.1 Acanthosepion lycidas | reverse complement strand
GATTGTATCAATCACTGTGATTTGACACTACAGATCATATATCAGAAAAATTTAAAGTATTAATGATGGACATAAATATTTTTCTATTGTGATGATTGTTTCTGATAGGAGTTAGTAATTAGTTGTTTTACCAGTCATTTCTGTATCATTACATCTTCAGTATTTGTTAACTATATATGCATTGACTTACATAGTTTACTAGAATAGGTTTGGGACTTACTTCAAGGTTGACATTCATTTTCATAGAATGTTTATGATGCAGCTTATGAATATTTATGGTTGTGCTACATGCATACTCATCACTTCAGTTTTCAGTTTTATACAATAAAGTTTATATTTCAGTTGTAGTTTGATATAGTTTAATTTCATACAGTCTGCATGGTTGGATTATCGTAGTGGTTTTTTTTCTCTTAAGTATATGATTAATTTTTTTTCCAGTTTAGAAGCATTGAATAAATTTAGATTTAATTTATTTTACCCGTAACAATTTTATTTTAACAATGTCTTTTTCATAATGAACTACACTTATTTTGAAAGGTTTAACCCAGATTTGTTAAAAGAATGTGAACTTCATTATTTTTGATCAACACTATAAATTTATAAAGGTTGAACCATTAATGGTTGTATGTTTAATATAGTTTAGTAAATGCTGACTTGTAAAGTTGTTGCACTTTGTTAGTTTAAAACTTAGCCAGTTTATTTGGTATATTCTTGAAATATTCAATCCTTAGAAAAACTCCATAATTTATATAGATACAAAAATATGTTATGCGTTATGTGTATATATTAGAATTCTTACATTGTTAAATTTGTTAAAGGACCATGATAAATTGAAATGATTGAAAGAGATTACAACTTTACAACTAATAGGGAGTGTGTGTTTCTGGTTGCATTCTAAGTAATTTGTTTTTGTCTTTTGTTTGTAGTCGTCGTAAGCTTCCACCTACGCCCTCCAGTGATGATGATGATGATGATGATGATGATGATGATAATAATGAGGTGGCTCTTGAGGGAACAGGTATGCCAAACATTTTTACTTTTTGATATGTCTGAGAAATAGTATAATCATTCTTCTTTTTTTAAGTTAAGTAAAAGCAGATAAGTGGGGGAAAATTATAAAGTTAGTCATTGTGTGCAAAACAGGTAACAATTTCCTTTTTTCATATCCTGCCTAAAATTCCATTTTACAGGCAGGAAATTTAAAGAAATGTTAAAGAGCTAAAATGTTTTTGTGTATTTAGAACACTTTTTAAAAAAAAAAATAATCATTTGTATATTACATTAAAATATACAATTGGAATAAGCTAATTTATTTTGTCAGAAGTAGATTGATTGCATTTATGTAATATCTATCAAGGGTACACAAGAATTATGATTTCTTTATCCTTACTAATTAGGACAAAATTAAAAAAATGTAAAAGTACAGCACTTTTGATGGAAAATTCTGCATGGCCAATAATAATATTTTTTAATTTTGTTTTGTTTTTTTTTATCTGAAAATGTATGATCTTTCCTATTAGAGGTCTTAGTCTTTTGTTAGGTTTTTGAGAAGTACTGTGTATAACATTGAAAAATATTTAATGAAGGATCAAATTTTTTGTTAAAAAAATTTGAATGGATTATTGAAACAAACTTTTAAAAGGATTGACTGACTAAGTATTATCCAAGAACAAAATTATCAAAATTAAAGTGTAAACATCATTGGTGATATTAATATCTAGTACCACTGAGAATTAAGTACTTGAAAATTTCTGAACATAATTTATAGATATACAACATTGGATGCTCTAATGTCTTCTTTATATGTTTTAGCTGATCCATTCTTTAGTCATTGTCGGGGTGGGTGTGTGTGTGTATATATATATATTTCCTTTTTACTCTAGTTGGGCCCCACTCTCTAAGACTTTTGTGCTGCCTTGGCAACCATCCATACTGAAAGAGAATAATGCTACAGGATTAGGTAGGGGTTGCAGAGATTTTGGGCTGCCCGTACATCATGATTTCATTCTTGACA
This sequence comes from Acanthosepion lycidas, assembly GCA_963932145.1. Classification (NCBI taxonomy): domain Eukaryota; kingdom Metazoa; phylum Mollusca; class Cephalopoda; order Sepiida; family Sepiidae; genus Acanthosepion; species Acanthosepion lycidas. The sequence goes on along the minus strand of CAWVQA010001202.1, from coordinate 47,986 downwards.
TTGCTAGTAAAGTCCAAAGGAAAGGATAAACCAATACAGTTTGGTACCAGTGCAGCTGCAGAAATTTTTAGAGGAGGACACAGTATATCATTCAACCACCTTAGGGACTCCACTCCTTAGCCTTCTCATCTGGAGATACTTACAATGCAGTGGGAGCTTCAATTCAGAGTTTTCCTTCTGTTAGACTGATTGCCACCCAAGTCAAGATAATCTAATCTACACTGCTATTTAATCCATAACTGTAGGAAGGTGGATTCATGCCTTTTTTTGAAGTCATTAGTGAGTATATCCATTAAAAACTTATGTTTTTTTTAGGTTAAATAAGAAACTGTGTGAATACATTTTGAGTATATCTGTTAAAAATTGACGGGTCATTAAATTATAAGATTATCCTCCCATTATCCTAATTGACAGAAAGCTACATTGGGGGAGTAACAAAACTGAAGAAGGTGGTATATATTGGTTTGTTGACCAAGGTGTGTGAGTCAAGCTAGTACAAGTTTCTGCAAGATGGTGTTGGGAACTCTCCTCCTAGGTGTAATTTGGAATCACTTTGGTACTTGGTGTACCTGATGCTGTGGAAATAGACTAGTCCAGTGGATAGATTAATGAATAATTTCTATCACCTGTTGGCTTTTCATGTGTAAAGAGGTTTCCTTTTTTTCTCATAGATTGCACTTGAAGAATGGATCAGTCAAAATATTGTGTTTTACTAACAGCAAATATACACTGAAAAGATTTGAGTATCTGAACAATGTTGGATATATTAATGACTCTTTGCAAAGTGATAGACAATAAATTATGAGTGTCTGGTTTGGAACACTTTTCAAGTCAAAAGTCTATTCTGTGAATAAAGAACATGGAAACTTGGATTCTTCTATCTAAAGTTATCTAAATTTTGTTCCAAATTAATCTCTTTTGCATCAATGTGTAATAAATTATTGATCAGTTTTATTTCTTCATTGAGAATAAATTTCATAGTTGGCAATTCATTCAAAGCAAATGAAATTTCATAGTGCCCAAATGTGAATGACCATTTAAAGAAATCTTTAAAATGAGATTTATTCATTTTATGACTGGTTGGTATTGCCATTTATAAGTTTTTACTTTTAAATTAGTAATTCTATGTAGAGAAAAATTATGCATTGAATCATTTTAACAGATTTGCTTCAAATAAAATTGTATATATTTGTTTTTAGTTTAATGAAATTTAAGTTGAAAATTTAAGTGAAAGTAATGTCAATATTCATATTTTGTATATGAGCAGCATTAGATCATTTAAAAAAAATACCAAATTGTTACCACTTTTTAAATGTAGGTATGAAAATAAGGAAAATTTAGACAAGTATGATAAACTAATGAGTGCTTTAGCTTCTCATTAGTGCACTCCTTACAAATTGTGTGTGTGTGTGTGTGTGTGCTTTTATCATTCAATAAGCCTTTTAATTTTGCTATATCAGTCTTGATATGTGTGGACAAGTCCTCTCTGAATTAGTAAGAAAAGTATTGCCATTATATTTATTAAATATCTCCCCACCCCACTTCTATCCCAAACACCTTTTTAGGTTTTGTGCTGATATAAGTTATGCTTTTCCTTATCCTCATTTTGATTTTTTTTTAAATTCTTTGTTTCTTCTTTATTTTTTTTTGTTTGCTTTAATCTTTTATATCTTATATTCCATTTTCTAGTAGCCTCCTCCTTATTTTGATGTATTGGGATACTTTGCATTTCTGTGAACACTTGTTCTTTTTGCTGTTGTGAATATTGCATCTGCATTTTTCTACTTTGTTTCCTGTTTTTATTTTTGTTGGACTTAAATTCCTTTCTATTTGCATGCAATTTGCATGTTGTCTATCCTGTGTTTATTTATATCACTGATATTCTTAGCAGCTGGTTAATTTCTATGAAGTGACAAATGGTTTCAGTTCACAATATTTACATAAGAATTTATAAAACAATGAAAAAAAAATTCCTGGTATAAAATAAAATTTTCAATTTTATTAGATGTATATTTTTTATTTTATCATACTCAGTGCTTGTTCAATCTTTCTCTTTTTTTTCTTTTTTTAATTGTGGAGAAAGTAATTATAAAATTTTAATTTTGGCATAATGTCTCCCATTGCCATACTTGCAAGTGTGTTGCCATGTATGATTACTAAAGAAATCCTCCAAAACAGGCTAGATGTTCATTATCGAACCAAGCAGCTTGGAAACTAATAATGCTGAATATCTCTAGTGTATACACCAACACAAAGTTGTGTCTCTTTGGTATTTATATATATATTTAGCTATTTTTGCTCCTCCATTTGTCGAGCATTGTATTTGGGGTAAAATGCCTAATGTAGTCAGGTCACCTTTTGCAAAGGAGTCACTGCAAATGCTATTCCAGGTAAGAGACTTGCCACCTGTGAAAGGGAAAACAATTATACTGTTAGAATATTTATTGTTTCTTTGATCAAGAACCACAGACTCCAGCAGACAGAATTTTAGCTGCATCTACACCCCTTCTTGATGATGTTATTGAGGGTGACATGCCAGAGTAGATGGACAGTGCTGAGATGACATGAGAGGGGTAGAGAGCAAATTGGTCAGTGGTGACTCCACAGTGGAAGTGATGAGGTTTACAGATGTGAAGACAGAAATGTATAACAATACTGATGCAGACACTGTTGTTGCCCATTTTGTTATTCTCCACTAAATAGCTAAGACACAGTGCATAGGCAGGCCACTTGATATTTGATCAAGTGTGGACTTAAGGCTAATGGATAGTGTCATATATTTGATGTCATTCCATGTGTACTGTTTGGTTGCAGTGCTTGGGGTGTCAAGGCTGCATTGAATCCATTGTTAAAGGGATGCTATGTACCCATTCATTTATGTTTTGGAGAAATGAGCAGTAGGAAACAATGGAATTGAGGCATGCTGGTAGAGCCACATTTGTTGGAGAGCAAAGGCTGAGTTGTTAGGGAAGAGATGTTTGTTGACAGCTTATGTCATTGAACTTGTCTTTCATTTATATTGAAACTAATAAAATTTAAAGCAAAAACTCTTTCAAAGATAAAATAGGTTTGAAAAATAACCACATTTTCAAAGAGATAAAATTGATGCAAATGTAATTAAGTCAAATTTTATTAATCAGTGATATAATAGCTGTTAGTAGTGCAATGTTGAGAAACCCGCAAGTACTACAAAGACAAAGAGGTGGTTGTAATGGAGCAAGTATTGCTGAAATCAAGAATAGACATGTTCACTTACATCTTGAAGAGATATGACAAATAAGAGACCATTGCTAAGATGATTTTTCTATTCTCCTATGCATCTGGATAATTGTAACACACATTCTTTACTATCTATGTTATATTACTACCTTTAAAAAAATTATATAATTTGCATATACTATAAAATATATATTATAAAAAAATTGTATATTATGCATATGTTAGAAATAAAACACAACCTGTTAAACTAAATCCAGGTTCTGATTTTGAAATACAATTGTACCTCTTTAATTTAAATTTTTAGACCTGGGTGTTGCTGGACCACATAAAATTCTAGAAAACAGAAATTGGCTTCTAAGTATAGGGAATAGAATGATATATGTAATATAAATTATATAATTATATAAATAAATAATATAATAATGAATAATATAAATTATAATAAATGAAAATTATTTTGGTTTGGTTATACTTTTTGATTATATAAAATATTTTTTAAATAAATACATGTATAATTTTATGTTAAAATAAACATTGAAAGTTATCAAATTTAAAATTCTTTGATTTGGTTTCAAATGACCTTTAACTTTATACTTACTTGTTTTAATAAACAACTAAATTATCATTCAAAGATCAGTTTGAAACCAAGCTGAAGACCTAGTTGCAGATCAAAAAAATGTGCTAAACATTAGAATGCCAGGTGTAATATGTTGTTTGGTTTCAGATTTGTATATCTTAAATATTATTCTATTCAAGTAACATATAGAAATGAAGTTTCTACAATTATAAAGATTATAGTTATTTCTCATTTAGCTTATATTTTAATATGATTCTGTGAGTCAAAAATATAAAAAGATAAAAGTTTTTTACTTTATTTTGAAACTATAATTTTTTTAAAACTAAAATTAAGAGATTGATGTTCAAAAAATAATTATTGGACTAAAATTTCACTTTGTAAGCTTTGAATGTGATCTGCATTAATGAAAAAAAGGTTTTAAAACTTAAATTATTATTTTTTTTCTTTTTAGAAATTTTCATCTAGAATGTCATAAAATATGACATTCTAGATAAAAAAAATAATACTGATTACTAAGAGAGTGCTTCTGAATAAATTGTCATACTGCAAATCTTTTGACCAGAAACTGAGTTATTTTATTACAGATGGTTTTTCATTCAACCTGTTGACAACACGGATTTTAAGCTAATAATAGATGAAACTTAGTATTCCACTGAATTTATTATTTATACTTAAAAAGACTTTACATTAGGTGAAACTGATAATAGTTCTTGGACTTTTTGAGATGAGGAATTGTCTTTATATGCTTTGCTATTTAACTCATCTTAGCTGTTATAACATTTTGCCTGTTGTATCCTTTTACTTTCTTTAGTTGTCTTTGTACTCAGTAATCTTCTTTGAATTTTGAGCTTTTATTTAATCTGCATGGATAGACTCTTCTCATTCCACTTTCTCTGCTTAACAGATAAGTGATTACGTATCAGTACTCATCAGTTTTATTCACCTTTGTGTCACTTGTTCATTTCTTCAGAACTACCAGACCCAGATATTGAATTCACAACTGCCAGGGAGCCTGATGTTTTTAATCCCAGTTTTAATACATTAGGCCATGTGTCTCTTGGACAATGCAGTGCAGAAATTTGGAAGCTTTAATCAGTTGTTGGAACTATATACAGGGTGCAATGGATAAATTGTCATCTAAATTATGCAAAAATGAAAATAACACTGACATCCCATTTTAGCAGATATATTTACCAAGATTGCACAAAAATACCTTGAAATACTAAAGAGTAAATTTATTTAATAAAATTGTCATTGGCTTCAGCCACAGCCTTCAGACAAATTCGGAATCTCCTGCTACTCTTCTGGATGGTCTCCTCGTTTAAGTTGGTGAATGCTGACAAGATGTGTTACAAAGAGTTTTGTTGGTCTTTCACTCAACTGCACCTCACATAATAATAAAGGAGGTTGCAGTCTGGGGAGTTAGGTGGCCAGATTGTAAGGGGTGATGTTGTCAGAGAAATTGTCAGACAGCCATGACTGGTTTCTCCTGCTTGTGTGGCATAGTGCAGAATCCTGTTGCCAGACATAGAATCTTCCAGCAGTCACCCTCTTTATTCAGGGCAATACTACCTCTTCAAGGCACTTGATGTAGGTCTCTGTGTTAAGTCTGAAGCCCTCACCAACAAATTCAGGAGTTCTTTTCTCATCATTGCAAATCAGAGTGAGTTTTTCATGCTGGCGTACCTTTGTAACCACCATCAGACTCAACATACTCTTTCCAAATCCTCTGCACTGTCCTGAGATTGACATCCAAACACTCTGAAATGTTTGTATTGGTGCTTCCAGCATCAATGCCAAGCTTCCAAATTTATGGTAGAGTCAATTGTGTCATAGTGCTCTATTTCTCACAGAGAGTTCCCAACTGAGCCTACTATACTGTGCAGTTGCCAAAATTAAAAAAAGAAACAATGCGCATGTGTGAAATTAAAAATATGAAATGGTAACAATTTATGCATTGCACCCTGTATTGTCCTGATTCAGGTGGCAGAATTTCTTTTTGAGTGTTCTTTCTTGCTCTCAGATAGTATTTATCTCTATGCTAGGTCTACTGAACACATTGTCAATGCACTGATATTTTTCTAGTGTCTTATCCTTCAGTGTTGTGTTATTACCATAACTTCATTCCATAGGGTTTGAGACCAACCTTTCTCCATATATGGTCATCCATGCCTGATTACAATGTCTCCTCATAAAGAACTTTTTGATATTCATCCACCCTTACTTTTAGGAAGTAGCTAATCCCTCCTTTGTATGCCTCACCACAATTGCATGAGAATACACACAGTTCTTGGTCATATTTTGTTCTGAACTGGATGGTGTCAGGGAGGACTTTTTAATGCTATCTTGATTTTGTATGGGTCACAGATCCTATGAATCATTTCACATATACTCCTAATGTATGGTAGATGGACCATGACAGATTTTTGTATTGATGTCCTTGACTCTACTGTTCCTGCTTGTGGAAGTTGGTGTTAGTCTTGCAGGTTAGTTGTTACCCTGAAGATTGTTTCTAATACTGATAATTTCCTCAAGGTACATATCTGGATTACCACATTGTAAAACTTTTTCTTAAAACTGCATGGATGCTGGGAATTGCAGTTCAAGTGTTTGATGAATGTTAGTTTACAATATACAGATAACTTAAGTCCATACTCTGCAAATTATTAGTACATCCAGGAAGCCCTGTTTGTTTCTCTTTCTGTTGTGAATTGTATGGAAGGTGTTATGTAATTCACATAGTCCAACATTATTTGCATATCTTCCTAGCAGGGTAAAAATATGAAGCTTTCATCGACAAATCTAAACCACATACTGGGCTTTCATTGTGATGTTTCTGTTGTCATTTCCTTAAAGTATTTCATTTATATATTTGCAATTACTAGAGATAATGGCAATCCCATAGGTAAGCTTTTTCCTGTCAGTATATGTTGAAACCCAAAAGGAGGTATGTTGTTTGCATGCAGAATGTCAATGTCTACATCAGGTTATGTATTAGACTCCCAGTGCTCATTTAGAGAAGGGTCTGATTCTATCTTGTTTTGAACTGTCAATAAAGCATTATAAGTGAGAACTTTACTCAACAGGTGTACAAGCTCTGATCAAGAAAGAACATTCAAAACACTGAAACAGTACCACCAATTGACTACTGACAGTTTAAGATTCCTGAATTTCAACACAGATTATCCAAGAGTCACATAGTCTAGTGGGTTAAAATGTTGGTTAAATACACATGATGTTCTTGCACAGTTGTGAATTTAATCTCTGGGTTTGCTAGTGCTAAAAAGTCATATACTCCGGTTCAGTGGAAGAAATGAACTGATAACACAAAGGGGAATAAACCAGTGAGTATAAAATATCAATGAAAAGTCAAATGAGAAGAATCTACTTTTGTGGACAGAATAAAGGGTTTGGCTCAAAATTCAAAAAAAGGTTTACTGACTACAATGACAAACATCTATACATGTAAGTATAACATCTGAGCCAAGCATGCTGGTTCAAATAACAAAGCATATAATAGATAAAACTGATTTTAATTGTTAAAATATGATTTTAGTTGGTTAATAACAATTCTCTTTTTTATTTGTTATCAGGATAATCTTCATCGTTTTCAGTAATAATTTGATGATGAAAAAGTTGATATTTCATTCTTGGTCAACTTACTTTTACAATCACTATTTGCAGCTGACATTTTATGAACTCTCCAAACTCCTTCTCAAGGCATTTTTTTTTCTTAAATGTTGTTCTTGTTTTTGTTCATAAAAAATTTCCACCATTTTTGTCACTTACATATCCTCACTGAACACATATTTAATAATAAAATTATATTAAATAATAATTTTTATAGCCTCTATTGGATTGCTGCTTTTACACAATTTATGGAGAATATAAGACATTAAGTCCTCATTACATTTCTTTATTTTTTTTTTAAAGTATGATTACTTTTGGAATAATTTTAATTCTGATTATATAATCAGCTGACTATGTGCATAGAGAATAAAAAACTGACTAAACTTCAGAAACTTTTCATTAACATTATGTAGCAGTTTTGTATTAGTTTAATAATGAATGAGAAATTGGAGAGCTGAGTTTGAAATCCAGTTGAGTTTGTTATATTCACTTATGTGCAAATATTAGGTTGGTGCAAAAATAATATCGTTTTTTGTCGTTAAAAACTACGTCAAAAAACGATATTATTTTTGCACCAACCTATAGCATTAGGAAACGGTATGAATTCTCCATCTCTAGATATAACTTGTATCTGGAAAAATCATTATTCACAAAAAATTGTTAATGCAATATTCACTTGCAAAAAAAAAAGGTATTTTTACAATCCAAAATATGTTGCAGTTTTAAATAATCCACAAAACCATAAAAAAAGAGATCAATCATCAATATAATAAAAGAAACCTATCTAAAGGCACTGAAAATTAGGTAGTTGAAGTTTTAGAGAATTGTTTTGCACTAGATTGTTCACGTGGATGTTAACATTCAAGAAAAGATTCATACACAAATTACAATTTTAAAAAAAGAATATCTCTCATTCAAGTTCTGTAGATTTTCTGTGATTGAATGTTTTCTAACTGCTGAATCATGGTTTCATGACTACTAGAGATCAAATGAAAGTTAGTATTACTTTAATACCATATGATATACAATATAGACACTGATAAATTTCTATCTCCCATCTACCACAATATATTCTTTTTTTTTTCTTTTTTTTTTTTTTTTTTTTTTTTTCATTAGAAACTCATTCAATGCTTGATTTAAACAAAAATTTACTCTCTTCTTCAGCTATAAAAATAAATAGAATTATGTTACATTAAAAATATAAAGGGTAGTCTACCTAAAACCTTTCCTTTATTTTTTATCACTCTTTCCTCTTCTGTCTCTTATTGATCAATTTCCTGGTTTGTTGTTTCTCTTGGTTTTTATTGATATCTGGACACCTGTTTCTGATGCCTGTTGTTTTTGTGAAAGAGTTTGCCTGATTTTAAGAAAATAATAGCAGATGTATTACCGGTGACTTGCATTTATCTATCAAATTTTCACTAAACTATATTTGAGATTTCCCAACTTCAGTAGTCTTTTTGTATTTGCACTCTTCTTCTTATCCTATTGGAGAAAATCTTTTATTGTGATCATTTCTTTTAACTCTGATACCATGTGAAATAAAACAACTAAGTAAGCAAGCACCTTCCTTCTGCTACTACTACTAGGCAGTAACACTGGAATTTCATATGCACAACTCTGCTACGAGCTTTCTGCAGACTTGATCCACGACTACCAGTATGACAAGCCTCCGTGCTCATTACCAAGAACAACCCTTGATGGATGCTCAAGTTATATTAATTTTCCGATGTCTGCAGGTAAGGCTTGAACTTTAATCACTACAAGCAGCATGAGTTATGCCTGCCACTGCAGCATGCTTGGACCTAGCTCATTTCTTGAGCTCTCTCTCAACCCAATACATTCTTGAAGGCAATTTGAGCCACAGAACCCTGACAAATCCTCTATATTTTTTAACAACTCACTCAATCATTTTCCAGATTTATGTGGATTTCTATTTTCTCAAAGATTTACAGATCTTGTCTCATTGAATGTCAATTTATAATCATAAAAAAGTAGTCCAAATTGTAAATAAAAATTCAAATTGATCTTACAAATCTTATTTAGGCCCCCATCTCAGACTTGATCATACATTCTTCAGATATTTGCCATTAAAATTTCATGCAAATTAATTCAAATGTAGTAAAAACTTTAGAACTTTGACTGTACAAGCAATTTTTAATTCAAAAAGGATTAATTGCAATAGTGAGCTTTATATAAAGTGATCCAATTTTTTATTCATTTTGTTTACATGAACTGAAATAAACAAAGCTTAGAATAAATTAATTCAAAATATTGGGATTTGTTTTGATTCAGTAATTTTAATGGGGTGCTAATATGTATGCATGAGATTCAATTTTATTTGGCTGTGAACTTTTTCACTGTATAACAATATTATAGATATATTTTGTTATATATCTATAATATTGTTTTATTAGATTGCTGCAAAAGATTTCAATATATTTTATCAAATATTTTGATATAAACTCCTAGCATTATTATTCACTTCTCAAAGATTTTTTTCATGGTTTTCTATGACCTTATATCACCTTTCAGATAAATTGTGAATTTCAGTCATAAAAGAATGACATTAGTTTTGAATTGAGGAATTCTTTGAGATCTTGAACTTAAAAACTAAAATTAAAAAATTAAAACTAGAATTAAAACTACTGACCAGACAAAGTGACAGGTCTGGGGAAGAGGCTACATGTGAAAAAAAAAAAACTTCTCATTCCAGTTCTCTGATCATTTACTGCATTGTATTTGAATATGGATGTTATCAAGCAGCAAAATCTCCACTTGACTTACTTGTCTTGAAGACATTCTTCTCTCTTCCAATATTTCATTTCAATAAACAAACTAATTATTCACTGTAGTGTTATGCAGTAACAGTTCATCCAGGTTCCAGTAATTCACTTTTCTAGTCTTATCAAATACCACAGAAAAGAAAACCCTTTCACCAAGTAAATTCTGTTTAGATTGAGATGTTGAACGCCATTTTGGATCTAGCAATGATTTTTTCATGTTTTTAAATAATTCATTTGTCAACAGCAGTGACTCTCTTGTCTAAAACTTCTGTGTAAAACAAGATGAAAAATACAACTTTTTGACAATAGAGCTGAGTAAATAATAAATAAATAAACAATAGAGCTGAGTAAAATTTCCAAACATTTCCTTAACATTATGCAAAATCTGGGGCACTTGGAACTGTTGCATCAACCTAATACTTCAATAATGTAAACCGCATTTATTTACAATAAACATTTGTAACATTAACCAAATGTTGATGAAACTTCTAACACCAATACCTTTTGATGCACTAACACCAAGAGTTCATCCTTGCTCTCTTTCTGTCTCCTCTTTCACATTCTGTTTTGTTCACTTTTTTTATTTTTCTCTAAGATCAAATAAAATAGAATCCTCTCTTTTTAAAATTGATTCCAAGTTTATTCTCTTAGAATCTTTTTAAGAAAATTTTCTAAGATACGTTTCAATTGCATAATACTTTAAAACATAAAAACAAGATTCTATGAAAATTTTCTGGGGTTAAATATCCAAGCTTTATCACAACTGATAAACAGTGCTTACGTTGATGATCATGAGCTTTTTTTGGTTTTGGCTCATTAGAGATAGACCATTTTCAGCTATTGAAGAAATATAAGAAAAGAAAAAAGAAAATATAGCTACTATTCACAAACGTAAATTTAGAAAAATATATATTTTTATCAATCCTCTATATAATTTTTTTACAAATTTAAGCTATTGCCTATTGTGACTTTCAAGTTTTGTGCATTAACACTAGGTTTAACCAAATTATACTACTAACTGATGTGATTTAACTTAATTACTAAACTGCATCATATTTCATTCTAATATCCTCACATATCCTGCTTTTGCAACATTTTAGAATTCAGCACATTTTTAGACATATTCTTTGAATAGATTAAAACATTCCTTTATAAATATGTCAGGGAAAATAAATGATCTAAAATTACGCATCTCTAATGAAATAGTGAACTGATCTGTTTGCTTTTTGAATTCAACTAGGTTAATATTTGACCATTATCAAACAATTTAGAGAATTAGCTATAGCTTAAAATAGTCTTAAAAATTACTGTTTCTTTTTCTGCCTATATCTTATAGGTGAATAAAAGCAGTAGTATTGGAAAGCCCAGTCTCATGCTATTCTGAGAATACTGTTAACCAACAAAGTTGAAAATGTTCCACTATTTCCATCATAAAGTAGGTAAAAACATGAAATTTGGGAGATTTATATAAAAACTTATTCTCTCATGGAAATTCAGTTTCTTAAAATTGAAACAAATTTCTTGGTTTATTTTACTGTCTCTCAACAAAATGTTACTTAAGTTGATCCAGAGACATTTTTCGAATTTGACAATAAAAATTATAATATGCTGCTTCTTGAATGATCACATTGATTTATATTTTTTTATGGTAAAAAAAAAAAATGGGTCATTTCCACTGGTACTGATTTTATAAGTATAGCATGAAGGCTCTTGTCTATTATGGGATAAATATATGGGCAATGACTATAGAAAAATAGTGTTTTGTGGCTGAAAACTTCAACAGTGATACTGTGCTCTTTGTTGTATCTTCTGTGGAAATAAATGGGAAACATTATTTTTGGTGTGTCTACCATATTTCAAACACTGATTTATATATTCAAGATTCTAGCTATTTAAATTTGCATTGAAACTCACTTGATTTCTCAGAATTTTGTGTTTTTTTATTAATGAGATAAAACATTTTTTACTCAACTTGTTCTTGCATATATTGTTTACTTTATATAATGCCCAGAAAGCTTGTGTTCAGTAGACATCAGATCAAAATATGTGTAATTCTAAGATGAAGCTTTTATTTAATTTGATAGAAACAATGTCTTTGACAATCAATGATGATGGCCAAATACATTGAATTATAATGGTATTTTAATGATAATTACAAATCAGATTTAGAAACCAAAACATACTTGGTTTTATTTGTGATTTGATTCTACAAACTATGGTGAAAATTCAAACATTGCCTGAAACTATAATTTAATATTGATAATCTCTAATCTTTGTCCGTTAATGTGTAGAAGCCTGTTGATATGAAAATTGATCATTATTTTCTTATTTTATAGTTGAATTTTGCACTTGATTTATAAATCTTTTCTTGTCTCATAATTTGAAAATAAATCTTTTTTCTTTGATATGCATTGTAAAAATTCAGAACCCTTTCTGCTATTTACCCCCCACCCCCCAAAAAAAACAAACTAAAAATAACATCCCAAATACTTACTCTGTTCCATAAAAAATGGGAACATATCTTATAAAGGATTATTGTTTGTTTAGATTTTGTTTTAAAGAAATTAAATTTCTCATTTCACTGTTGCATTGTTTATTCATTTGTACATAAAATAATAGCTAATAAAAGTAATAAATAGTTGAATTTCAGCTGAACACATTTAATATTCTATCCTATCCCAGTATAGATCTAGGATTCATCCATTAGATATGCAAATACAAAATAGTGTACACAAATCATTTTTATATCAGCATTTTCTCTAATCTCTTGCTAATGATACAAAGATTTTGATGATAAAATACAAATGTGTTTTTTCCTCAGGTGTTGATTACACACCAAAATCTACAGTAGCATTTACATTGTATTACAATTAATCTTGAGATAGCTTAAAGGAGGTTCTGTGAAGGCTATATGCTAATACTAGGCCATTTTATGTGATGGTGGGTTGGAAAGTTCTTGGTCTGACCCATTTCCAAAAATTTGACCAAATAATCAGAATTTTTTTTTTTTTTTTTTTTTTTTAAATCTCTTCTTGGTCAAGCTGAGAACTTTTCTGTATTCTCTTCTATAAAGGACTTTATATATATATATATTGATGGATGATTATGTGTCTGTATATTCTCATGTATGTATGTATGTATGTATGTATGTATGACATGTGTACACACACACACACTTGTTCATTTGGTACACAAGCATATATTCTTCTCAAAGAATGAGGAGTCAAGCGACCGGAATCATTCTTGTATCTCTGCAACAACCAGAGCATCATCTGTGTGGAGCTGCTTCCCAAATAAATAATTTAATTGCCCCAAACATGATAATTTGAAGGAGCTAAGTCAAGACCATGTAACAGAGATAGTAAAATATCACAACCATGTCATTCAAGCCACTCTTTTGTCAGGTTGGTCATATATATTCACTAGTTATAAAAAATGGTTATTAAATTAATGTTATTGTTTTCTATTTGATAGAGGTAATATCTTTTGCTGGAACTAACATATCTTAGGCATGTCTTCCTCTCCTTTTCGTTTATGTTGATTTATAAACCACTTTCAGCTTCTTTTATCACTGGAACTGCTGCCATTTTTCATGCTGGGCTTGTTCTTGACTCCCACTTTTTTTTCCTTTTTATGCTTATTGCTACTTTTATTATTCCTCTGGACTTGTCCATTACTAACCCCTTTTTTTCAATGTTATTGATATAAAAAAATTCAGTTATTCACTTGAGTTTTTGATGTTTCAGGGAACTCAAAGAAAATGCCACTTCGAACAGGTGATTTAGATTGTCCACCACCAATTCCACAGCACCGACCAAAACCTGAGGAGATACCAGCTAAAATGTAAATAATCTTTTCTTTTATACCTTGTTGTGTATATTTAATATGATTAATAAAATACTATGAAAAGTAAATTGCAAATTTTTCTGAAATGTGACTACTGATGTACTGTAAAGATGGATTTTCATATGATTTGGTAAGTTTGCAGTAAGTGATGTTGCATTACAGATTATTAAGCAAATAACAACTGTGTCACAATAACCAAATAAATAAATAAATGAAGACAGAAGAAAGGACCAAGCAAAATCAGAAAAAAGAGATCTATTACATTCATTTTTGCATCTTTTTAAGTAAAATGTAAGATGTTAAAATTTTTAAATGGTCTGATTACTAACCCCTTTTTTTCAATGTTATTTTCATGTTATTGATATAAAAAAATTCAGTTATTCACTTGAGTGATTATTTTACAAAGATTTAAATGTTACTTTGTGGAGTACTGAAAATTTTTTCACCTAGCTCACATCCTAAAATCTGACCAAATAAACATCAGAATCCTTTTTTCTATTTTTTGGTTGGGCTAACTTTTCAGCACACCTTACATTTTACAATCATTGTGATTAATATATTTTGAAGGTTAAACATTTGTAGTGTATAAAGGAAATATAACATACAGTCAGATTTTATTATGCAAGCTAATGTTTTTGCAATAAAGTTGATATTTTATCATATAAACTCACAGTATATCATGTGAGTTTCAACTTATATCTATTAGAAATATTGATAACTTATTTGGGAAATGTCAGGTTCATTATGCAAATAAATTAAATATATCATAAATTTTTATTTATGAATATAAATTTAAAAGAATACATGATAATATTAGCACAGTATCCCATATACTTAAGTAATTTATTTTATTTTTTTATGTTAATATGGGCTCCTTGATAGTCTATAACAATTATCAGTCTGTGATATTATGTTAGTAACATCTGATAAGAATATGAAACTGCATTTTTCATATGTAAAATAATTGTTTATTCATTTCTGGTATCCATTCAATTAACATCGACTGAATTAAAGCGCTATGTATTTTCAGGTCTTTCTTCAAATGTTCAAAAATCTTGTGAACATTTCAGGGATTCTGTCTCTTCCCTTGTAAGTTGGTCACTTATAGAACTTCCTGTTATTCCATCTTGTGTGTGTATATATCCTAAGTTCATCTGAGTTCACTTCATTGTTTATGTTAGTGCACCTATTGACATCCTTTAAGGCCCAGTTCTGCACTTGGTGACTTTGACATTAATCCTTAGGCTGAAGTAACATGGAGTTATAGCTTACTTTGGTATCTCTTAGGATGAACCCAGTACACATTGCTTTTTAGGTTATTGATGGACATTAAATTCAATTCAGGCCTGTGGTATTTGCTTGTGTGAATTACATATTACAAGTCTTTCATTGCTTTTGTTTTCTGTTCTTTTCATCCACCAATAAAAGAGGTGTATATAAGTTTTCTATTGGATTAATATCTAGAGGGACTAAGGGCTATTCTATTAACTTGATGACTTTGAAACCATTATTGGCAAGGTGAACAATAGTCAACTTTGGTGAAAATGAAGGTACACTGTCTTGCATGAATATATTCTTTAGCTTAAAACTTCTTGTTTGTCTGAAGTGTACTACTCAAAAATAGTCTGGTCCAAGGACTTACAATAATTCTCCACATTTTATCTTGATACTATAATCAACTTTTAAAGTGTTATGCCTAAAGTCAATTTGTTTTTTATTGTTCTTGCCAGTGTTTATAGTTTTTATATTTTATTGTATTACAAAATCTCTGTTGAATTCTTTTGTAATTTCCAACATTGCCTTCTCATTACACAATAACTTTACACTATCTTGTTTCTTTTTTGAGAACAACCATATTTTTCCTATGACCCATGGAAATCTTTATATCTCTGAAATTAAAAAAAAATAAATATAATTCACTATACTATTGTATATAATTATTTACAATATTATGAACAGATTGAGTTACATAATAAAATCTCACACCACCAAATAAATTAATGTAATATATTTATTACAAAACAAATGTTATAAGCATGAGATTCAGATGATATATTAGTAATATAAGTGTATTTTGAAAATTTTACCAAAATTGTTTGCTTAAAACAAGTTTTATTATGAAAACCTGTATGATAAAATCTGACATAGAAATGGTTTCATGTTTCCTTTTTCTTTTTTAATTTGAAAGTTGAACTGAATGACTTTTTTAATTTTTTTTTTTTTTTTTTTTTCACCTTTCCTATAATCTCAGAAAGACCGAATTTTTTTATTTTAAATGTATTTTCTGATTAAGGAGTTTGGGAAAATATATATCCTAATAGCTTATGATAATTTTATATTTCGAATATTTATTATTCAAAATGCATCACTGAATTTTTACTCTTGTTGCTAACCTAGATATTAGCAATCTATCTGAAAATGAAACAACAGGAGAAGCCTTCTGGATCTTTTTTCACCATCAATAATAGATAAAATGAATTGATGCTTTCTGCGTGGATCATGTCATCCTTAAAACTAAATTTAAAATAGTAGGTTAGTTGAAGATCTAAGATGTGCTTTAATTTTAATTGTTAAATCTGGAGTCCTGACTGAAAGATCTGATTATGTGATGTTAATGCAATTAATATGTGATATATCTCAAAAACTGATGAAAATTCAATGTTACAAATTGATTTTATTCAAAAGTAAATTGGTTTCTCTTTCAAATGATACCAAATTTAGCCTACTTGGTATTGCTGGTTATAAGATATGGTTTTGAAAATCTACAATTTTGTAAACATTATAGATTTATGGTGCCTCTAGTTGATCATGTGACTGGTATTAACACTGTGTATTGGAATACCATATTACTTGATTGTGAGCAAATTCAGGCTCTCTCAGAATGTAAACATGTGGAACTTGCAGGTGCATCTGAGTGCTACCAGCCTTAAATGGTTATTTTGAGATTTATGTAATAAGGATTTTAAAGCATGTACTAGTCTCTTCCTATATTTGTAAAAGAAACTTTCCTTCATTAAATTATACTCTTTAACCTCTAAAATCAAGGTCAATGAAGCTGTTCCTATTTCATTAAACTTAATAACTGGAACATAGATAATATGGATATCTTACAATCTCTTGAGTTCAAAATAGTATTTACTTTAAATGTCTAAAATATCTCTGAAATTTCTTATCAGTTAAAGTATGAAGTGTAAGTTTCTTATTACTGTTGCCAATATTTTTAATTTCAGAAAATCTGAACCTATCCACAAAGCTGCTCCCGTCCCAACACCACGTGAACGGCTTCGAGAACGTCAGGACAACAAGGAGAATACGGAGGGAGGCACATGTAACAGTATTAATCAAGAATTTGTTGAAGACCTAGTCTCACGTGGCTATGACAATGATCGAGTGGTTGATGCCTTAAGAGTGGCACGCAATGATCTGAAAATGGCTGAGGAAATCTTAGAGACTTTTGTCAAACGGAACTAGAGATATAGCACAACTTGTGTGTGTGTGCACATATGTACACATATGCAATTATGTGTATGTTTATATTCATGCATGTATATGTATGTATTAAAAAAAAAATATATATATATATATATATATATATACATACATGTACATGTATGCATCTTGTACACAATTTGCATGTAAGTGTATTTGTGTGGACTAAAAAGAGCATGAATGTGTGTGTGAATATATGTGTATATTGTTATGAATACACGGAGCTGGTTTATGAAACTGGCATTTTTAAAAAATTTGCAAAAGATAAAACATAAAAAATAACAATAAATAAATTTTAAAATTTGATGGTTGTCCTGGTGATGACCTTCCCTTGCCTGCTATGAAATAAGGTCCTTTTAGCCTACTGGTTTTCTTTCATGGGAACCAGTATAGTTTCTCCTGAAATCTCTTCTTACCCATTTTCTGACAACTTTATACCTTCTATCCATATTATTTCCTACTCATAACCTCACATTTCTGACAAAATTCTTCAATAAGATCCTCAAGTAGAATTTCAATATCTGCCCATTCCCAACAAAGCCAATTTGCTACAACCACCTCCTTTCTTTTCTCCTCCTCCCTATCCCATTTCTTATTTTATTTATCTTCCATGTTTTCTGTTCATCTATGTATGTATGTATGTATGTATGTATGTATGCTTCTTTTAAGAATTAAAAAAGATTTTTTTCTAAATTTTCTAGGTGGTCACATTGCCTTTGACTTGCTGGTAACTCGCCCCTGTCCTCTTAGTATTAAAAAAGTCAGCAGTTATCATTGCACAATGTAGGAAGATTTTCTCACCCAATTTACTGCTGCTATCCTTGTCAGTGGGAGGAGATGGTATTTTTGCAAAATGGGGAAAGAGATAAGAGAAAAATAATTGGCCCTTGCAGATTTTTAGAGTTATGTAAAATATTTTTTACTTGCAGTGAAATAACTTTCTCTCTTTTAAAACAAAAACAGTATTTTAAAATAAGAAAAATACTGATAAAATATTGGTAATATTATTGATATGATGTATATATTCCAATAGGTAAAATATGAAATAACAAACAAACATTCTTTTATATGAAACTAGATCATACAAAAATCTGTGATTATTTATAATCCTGACTGCCTTAATTATTAAGGTACTTTTTCTTTTGCAATTCATTATTGACTCTGTAAAGATTTTTAGATCTCTCCCAGGAACTCTTAGTTTTCATTTTATTCACATTTCTCTAAAACAAATATGAGGAGGGTATTGAAAAGTTCTTGGTTCAACATAGAAGACCTTTCAAAAGAAAAATCTGTTGTTTTGTCAGGGCAATTTTGGCAAATGGCCAGACCAAGAATATTTTAGTACCCTCTTGTACATGATTTATTTATTTTAGTATCAAACTATTTACTTGATTTATTTTCTTGTCACATCAAGTGTTGTAAATCTGATATGGTCACCTTCTATGAATTTAAGCAACTTTTTATTTCCACTTGGGAATATAATGTTCTTATCTGCTAAACAGGGTTGTTAATGTTGGTGCCTTAGTTAGAAGTTAAACAATTTCCTTTAATGTTGCATGGAATCATTTAAAGTGGATCTACAAGTTAACTAATTTAAAGATTGAAATCACACTGAGACACTGTTTCTCATTGATGAAAGTATTAGTACTTATTATCCAATCTGAGGTTTGGTATTGTTTTTATTTTCTTGGCTTGCTGCTCTGTCTATTGGTTTGTGGAAGAAATTTCGACAAATGCATCATTTAAGCACACAAAACATGTGAACAAGTGACATGTTAAATTTAATTTCTAGCTAGAAATGACAAATCATGCCTACAAAATTATAAACCGAGTATGATAATGAATCCTGTTTGAAGTTCTCATTGTTGGAAACATAAAATACACTGAAATGTAAAATGTATTGAACTACATTAAAATATATACTATTTAGAAGTTATAAAATGTAAAATACATGCAGTTAAAAATTGCAAATCTAGTATGATGATAAAAGCTTGTGATAGATGGAATTATGAATATATAAGAAATTAACTTATATTCAATTAAAATTTCTACAAAAAGTTTATAAATATTTTTATTTTTTATTGTACTCTTGTCTAATGGAGAGTGGGAAAGTGTAATGGTGTTTGGCAGCTGCTAACTGGTTATGTAAGGCTTTAGGGAAGTGGTTTAGTCACTCTCCTGAAACTTCATCTTAAAGCAAAATGGTCAGGTACAATTTATATACAAGAAAATATATTGTTTGTGAATGTTAAATATCTTTGGTGGTGTTATAACACCACATTTCATACACTTTAAGTATTCATTACTGCAAGGGCCAGGATGTGAAATTTAGAGTTTGCTGTCATATTTGTACATCACAGAATCCTATTTTGAGAACATGTTTAATTTGTTGGTTCTGTTTTTTTGTTTTTTTTTATTAAAATTTCCAAGAAAAAAGAAACAAATAAAAAAGAACAAAACTTACACGTAAAAGTTTAGCCTCACAAAGGTATAGAATGATACAATTGCCAGAGATGTTTGCTATTGTTTGTTTTTATAAATGTTTGAGATCACTGTCTTGAAGAATCAATTATTGGATATCACTCTAGAACAATGGCAAACCTTGAAAGATGAAAGCAATGAAAATGAAACTGATTTTGAAAATTTAAGAGGAAATACAGTTTTAAAAAGTTGTGGACATGTTCATAATACGCAGCAAGAAATGAATTATCAAGACTATTAGCTGTAATATGTATTTCTATTTTTTTCATTTAATGCTGAAAATGTTTTCTAATTTAAAATGTTGTAAACCAATATTGTCTATTGTTCTAAAAACATAATGTACTAATAACTAGTTGCACAAGAACAATGCTGTTAGAACAAATAGGTATTTTATATTACCACTGATCCAATTTACCACTGACATAGGCCTTATGTATTTGCCCACAACAAACACAAACTGACATCTAGCTTCTACTTGAAGTAGTGAACCAGTTCAAGTACATTTATTCAGTTTTAATTTTCATAAATTACATGAGTGAGATCAGAAAGTGAAATGCTTTTGTCAAGCTGAAAAATAAGTAAATTCTGTGTTGCATTTTTTCTTTTACATACACAAGGAATTGTTTTTTGTTTTTTTTAATCACTTCAAGGTGTATCAACTGACAGCAAGTTAAGTTCTATCCATGCATTTTACCTTGAAATTTAAAAATTAAAAAAAAATCCATGCTATACAAGTTGTTATTCTGTTTTTCCTCTTTTCTGTAAGGAGCTTGAACTTTAATAGGATTATAACTTCCAGTACCATGCAAATGCCTTTGCCAACTTAAATTTGTAATAATTGACATCTTATATGTGGATGTTTCAAATCCAATTTTCTACAGATGAAGCATTGACTCAATTGGAGTCATTTTCATGCTTAATAAAGTGGGGGGGATATTAGACAACTCTTTAAACTAAGGTCAATATTTTATCTATAGAAAACTTGATGCTAAAAATCCATTTGGCAATTATTAGAAATTTATAATAGTTTAAAATTGCCGAAGACTTTTGTATGGTATCATACTTGAAGATTAAAATCTATTTCATATCTTTTCATATAACTAAGAAAAATGTCAGGTTAATATTCTATAAACGTAAAATAATTATGTCTTAATTTTTATAAACATTTATTGGAATTATTTGTATGCACCATATAAATCATGATGAAGATAAGTCTGAAGAAAATGCTGATTTAAAACTTTAATATGCATTCTATTTTTCATTTATTAAATATAAATTTACAATTAAAGAAAATAATTTTAATCTATGAATTGTCTCCCTTGATAAATTCCAAGCAAGAACTGCTTGGGAATTTGTTTTGGGATTTTCTAAAACCAGAAAAAGTGATAGTCTTAATTGATTTTCATCTTGACATCTTTTTCATTTTTGATATTTTTATGATGAAGACATAAATACAAAATTGTATGATTATGATTATGGTTTTGTGTCTGTAAATTTCTCATTATCAACAAATTGATCTTTACTTAAAGTAATAATTGAATGTTCATCATGTTTTTAAACATAGATAATTATTTTTTTAATATGTTTTAGAGATGAATAATTGTTCATTCATTAGTTGTAGAAACAATTATTACAAGTATTAAGCCAAAGAAATTTCCATTTAAGTTCCTTACATCAAAGTAAAAAATATCAGCACTATTGTTTATATTTTCTGAATAAACTAAAGTTGTTTTCAATTCAAATATCATTTGTAGGAAAAGTACAAAAGTTGTATTTTTTTTGTATAAAATTAAAAAGAAATTTAAGTACGATAAAAAAAAAAAACCTTTTTATTGCTTATGCATCATAAAAAGTAATGTTTTTCCATTACTTAAAGATCTTCCTTTTACTGTAGATTTGAATTAAAAATTTTATTTATTAAAAAAAAAAAAATTACGTTTTTTTTTTTTTTTTAAAGTTAACGTTTTTAGTGCTTTATTTTTGGTTAAATTTGAGTAGTGAATTATTTATTGTTAGGTTAGCTAAAGAAAACCTTCTGCCAGGATGTTTGACAGCCCAAAGATTTTTTTCAGGATACTGAATAAGTTGAAATTGAACTATAAAATTTGACATTATTAACACAGCTTGGATATTATGAATATCAAATAGTATGATCATTTTTTTCCTAAAGTTAACAAACAAGCTATATATTGGCAAATTCTGGATCTGCAAAATCTGTAGATTGTGTGCACTACAATCAATTGTTTAATTAAATATAAAATGATCAAATTACACAAGCATCTTTTTAAGTATTTAATTGCTTTAAATGGGTGCAGGACAACTCAACACTCCAGCTCAGAGCTGAAACAACTTAGCATTAGATAAACATAACTTTTTATAGTCAAATAAAAGTTATTAAGAATTAGAACCTTAATTATTGAATATTTTTCTTCAAATAAGGCATTTGAAAAGACATTATGTAAAATATAAGCCAGTTTTTTGTTTTTAATTATTTTTAATAAAGTAAATTGACATATAAAATAATTAAATAAAATGCACTTATTTTTTATTTTTTAAGAAAGTAAGGCAAAACAAAATGAAGCCGTTTTTTGTTTTCAATTATTTTTAATAAAGTAAATCTTTAATTAATTCTTTAATAAAGTAAATAGACATTCTAAAATATTTTTATAAAAAATAATTTAATAATTTACGATTTACTTTATTAAAAATAAAAACAAAAAAATGGTTCATATTTTACATAATGCTTTTTCAAATGCCTTATTTGAAGAAAAATATTCAATAATTAAGGTTTTAATCCTTAATAAATTACTTTTATTTGTTTATAAAATAATTAAATTTTTCTGGTTTCAGTCCTGAATTGTCTATTTCTGGCTTTAAACATGATTCACTTTTCTTAATTTCAGCCTGTTTTCTTCCTGCAAAACAGGTTTATTCATGTAAACAAGTCATATAAAGTTTCTATTAAAGTGTTCAGAAAATAATGTCTGGTTTTAGAATCAACTTTTATCCCTGAATTAATGTATTTGAACATTGTTTAAATCAATCAAAATAGGAACACTGAATATCTATTCTGTCATCGAGTTAGAAGTTTATTTATGCCTTTACAATAAAACTCTAAAGGTTTGGATGCCAAGAAATATTGAAATGCAGTTTCTGCATTTTCTTTGAAACAGAATGTCATTTGGCTTAAATATTTTCACAATGCTTGAAAAAGTGGTAGTCAGTGATCAAGGGAATATAGTGAATGTAACAAAACCTTGTATCCCAAGTCAGTCAGCTTCTGCAGTGTCATCCTGGTAATATGTGGCCAAACATTGTCATGAAGAATAATTGGACCCTTGTTAATTAACCAGTGCCAGTCACATTTTACTTAACTGAATATGCATTTTATTCACTAGCAGAAAACTTCAGCAGTGATGATCTGGTTAGATTCCAGAAAGCTGTAATGGATAATGCTTATAGCAGACTATCAGACAGTCACCAAAATCTTCTGTTGGTGCAATTTTAGTTTTGGAAAGTGTTTAGGATCTTTGTCATGATTAAGACATTGAGACAATTGTCATAAAGGATACATTTCTGATCATGTCACTGTTTGATCAAGAAATGGATTATTCAAATTTTGCAGATGCAGCATTAAATATCCTTCAAATCATCAAATTCTTTGACTTTCACATTTATGTGTAATCTATTTATTGAGTTTCTTCATTTTGCCAATCATCTTGACATAGTTCGATATTGTTGAAATGCTGACACCTATTATCTGAGACATTTCTCTGACATATTTGTTGTGGGTTTTGTTTGACTAATGTTTTCAGATGTTAACTGTCAATTGCAGCTGGACATCCTCTACCACTTTAATTTTCAAGGCTTGTGTCCACTCTGTGGAACTTCAGAAATCAGCATTGTACTGTCTAATCAAAAGTGTATCCTTCACCACATGCTCTGTAAATGTTGGCAGCAGTTTGAAAAGTATTATGACTAACTTTGAATTCCTGCAAAAAAAACAAAAACATTTCTTTTTTTTTTCATGTTCAAAATTAGTGGGTATATAATGTTTTAAGTTAAATCCTGAAAGAGATTGATATAAAATTAACAAAGAGGTCACTTTAATCATTAGGAATGAGTAATATATTTTTGTGCAACTATTATAATATATTAGAACATAAAAGAATTAATTCTAAAATCGGACATTATTTTACAAATAATCTAATAAATTGTTATATTTCTCAGATACTGTTGTGCCAAATAATAGCCTAAGTTGAATATTTAAGAAATGGGAGAAATTATCTTTACTTCATGGGTGACTTTCACTGGATTTCATAGTTAATTTCAATTATTCCCAAATTTATTGAAAAGTTAGAAAAATTGTCATTGTACAAAAAAAATCACAGAAAAAAAAATTACTGAAAGCAATTGCAGGAAACTTGGGAATCCAAAGTTTTAGGATTGTGAGTCTGGATCTGGCCCAGAATTTTTTAATTTGCTCACAGAGTTGGCCTGATTCCAAAATGGTATATGTTGGACTATGGCCTCTAGGAGTAAAGTGGAAAAAAGTGTGATACACTGACATTCACATTTATTATATCAAAGATTATGAAAGCTGTTAGTTTCAAAAGTTAATTAATTGTTAACAGTTGTTTTTACACCTGAACATAGTTTATAAAAGGTTGAAACAAGGGTATGTGAAAGTTAAATTATTCCCAAAAATCAAAGTAGTTGGATCTATTGCTTTCAGTTAGAAGAAGAAAAAAAAGTTTCTCAACTCAGATTGAAGCTGATTTCAAGACCTTTATAGTAAAAAATAAATTAACATCTTTAATGCTAGTTTGAAAAAATGTACAAGTTTCAGCTTAGATGATGGGAGATATTTTAATTTGTTTCAGAAGTGTTAAAATTTTCTGAATTGTTCAAGGAAAAAGGGATTATCTTAATTTTTCTTGTATATTTGTCTTTGTTATTTTTAAATCATGACATCTTTACATTTTAAACAAGAAAGCAGAAAGAGAGTTTGCAGCTGATACCTATAGTTTAATACTTGTGGAACCTTGTCTTAGGATTGATAACTATTTGTCCGGTCTTAGAAATGCTCTACGACAAAAGTTGTTCTATAATAATGGAAAATGTAACTATTTAATCATTTTTGACTTATTCAGAAAAAGATTCTCTTAAAAACAAAGAGTAAAGAGGTTTTTTTTTTTTTAACATAAAAATTACTGCAACAACTACCACCTCCTCCTCCCACACTTTTTTCTGGAGAATACAAAAATTGGAGAAATGAAATTTTTAAAAAATAAAAATTAGAGATTTTGACATTTTCCCTTTCACTGAAGTACTTTGCATTTGTAACTTAAAAACTTTATTAAATATGCATTTTAACATAAATAGATTTGAATGCTCTCCCACCACAACAAAGATTAATTTGACAACTTGTCAAGTAAACTTAAAGAATCTGATATTGTAATAACTTTTAGGCAAAAAAAAAATGGGAGACATGCAATTAGTTCCCAATATTCTTAAATAAAAATTACCTGTTTATGAGGTGCTAAAAAGTTGTTGGCCTGACCAAAAATCTTTTTCCAGAAAAATTTCCACATTTTGTTACTTGGTCTAATTTTAAGAAGAGGGTTAGACAGAACTTTTCGGCACTCCCTCTTATTGTTGAAGAATTATATATTAGCCTATAAATAGCATATGGATACATGCATTAACCAAAATAAAATCAATGCTTGAAAAATCTTATAAAGAAAA
Source organism: Acanthosepion lycidas (assembly GCA_963932145.1). Lineage (NCBI taxonomy): Eukaryota > Metazoa > Mollusca > Cephalopoda > Sepiida > Sepiidae > Acanthosepion > Acanthosepion lycidas. Next base: position 22,210 of record CAWVQA010001202.1, on the reverse strand, counting down.
TAGAAAAGTTAGTAAAAATAAAATGAATTGTGGGCAGGGCTTTTAAGGCTGAAATCTTGTCTTCCTGACTACATTTGTTTAGATTTTGTTGCAGGTTTTTACTGAAGTGCCTTGAACAAGAAGTGAGCTATTCAAATATTTTGAGATGTTTTCTTTAGCTGTCTTTTTTTTTTTTTTTTGGGTTCATGAAGTTCTCTTGATTCTTCTCTTTAAAGGCCTTTTTATCTGATAATTTAGTCTAGAGAAACTCAGACATTACCTTTTAACTTTGTATTGAGATTTTTCATTGCTAAAATTCAAGTTTCATATCTAAATATTTATCTTAATTTAAAAATGTCAATTAAATTTTGCTAGAATTAGGTCATTGGAAATTGTGACTTGGTTTCTTTTACTTTCTGAGGATTTTTAATTTTTTGGGGTTTTTTTTTTAGCATATAAAGATCCATAGAAAAACAGATGCAAATATAACCAAATGCAATTTATCCTATTAAAACCTTTCCAACTGCTATTTTCAGTAGAATTATCATTTTATATATATATATATATATATATATATATATATAGTAAAAAAAAGAACAAACTTAGAGGCTATGTACTGTTATTGTAAGTTAGTGTTTTTTTTTCCCCCTTATTGCACACAAGCAAGTCTGAGTACTGCACATTGTATCAATGAATATATTACAATTATTGTTGTTTCTATTTGTTTTAATGTTTGTATACACTTTTTGAAAATGTCTTGCTTGATGAATCTAAGAATCTTTTCTATTTACACATCATCACAATAAATATTTCTTTTTAGATTCTGGCACTATTTTCCTTTCAAAAATTAAATTTGAGTTGATATTGATATCATGAAAAAAACAAAATCTGACAACTGGAATTGTTCAATTCTAAATTTGTTATTATTTGAAGAATTCAAGTTACACTTGCATTATTCAAATTTGGTTCTTTTTTTTTTCCTGGTTCCTAAAATCTGACCTATACTCAAATGCTGTCTAGATGCTGCTATTCTAGGATTTACAAATAAAAGCCTATAAACATATTTGTGCAAAGAAAGATAGGTGGCACCAACAGTATTTGCTTTAATAATGTATATGAAATTAACAGAATATGGTCAATTACTTCCAGCAATGATATAAGACTTTTAAAAAATTCATAAACAGAGTCCACAAGGATAGTACAGAGTTTCTATAATTTAAAGGAATTCTTACAAAAAAAATGGAGAAAATATCAGAAAATTTTAATTGAGATGATTGTATTTCCCTATGTGAAGATATAATAAATGCTATTGTAATTTGTAAGTAAATAGGTGATTTTTTTATTAAAGATTAGAAAAAGATTCTCCATGCTCAAAATTTTACCAGCATAATTTGTATTATGAAGAGTTTAAATTCTTAAAAATGTCAGTGTCCTTGATATTGTCAAATCAGGTGGGTAGCATTACTTACGGATGCCCAAGATTTTGTGACATATTTTACTGTATTTCTTATAATTAATGCCTCCCACAACATTAAACATTAACAAAAATATTTAAAGGAAGATATAATGAACAAAATGATTTCTTTTACAAGTTATTTTAAACCAATTATGATTTCCTGAAGAACTGATCTCTCAAGTAATATTCATAAATATTTGTGATGTCTCAGTGGTTGTCATTTTTACAACTTTGCAGATTTTCACTTAGTTGAGTCTTTTCCAGGTTGTGTCCATTTCTTCTTTTTCATACTCATATTGAGTCCACAAACCTCTTCCACATTCTAAGTTTTCTGAGGTAGGTGAGTGATTTACTTGAATGATTCTTAAGGATCACAGTTTGATTGATGATGCCTTGAACCAATATAACCAGGTTTGAAGTATGAAATGTTCATCTAATAAAATTCATAATAACTAATGATTAAACCTGTATGCGTACCATCCTGGCTTGGGAATACATTTCTCAGAAATGTTAGAATTTTTTTACATGAGTACAAACTTCAGATCATCAGTGATATTTTCACTAGTGTTTTCTGTCTACTGTTTAATTTATTCTTCATTGGCATGTATGACTCAATGTAGTATAAAAAAAATCTAACATTTTATGTAAAATATCACTTAAAACAAGGACTTCATTTTGTGGATTATAAGAGAATAAATTTGCCTGTTTTGCATTACTTCTTTTGAAGCAGATATTAAGACTTCCATTTGCTTTATGCTAAAAATGTCCAATGCTATATCTTATTTGAAAAATCAATATTTACTTCTTCCAAGGTAAGTTATGTGTTAATGAGTCAATCCTTTCAGGTAGAAAGGATTACATCATGACTAATCTACCAGTGAGTTATATAAAAATACACAATTCTTAAAATGCATATTAGTGAAAATAAAAGCTTTCTTAGTAGAATTTAGCTTTTTTTCTACTTTAAAAATTGTGAAATGTTATTTTAACCTAAAATATTGATCTTTAATTTAATTTGAAATTTTCCTAAAAAAACAAAATTGTTCCAAAATGGAAAAGATTTGATTAATAGGCCTTTTCTTTATTATAACAACACATTGCAGTTTAATGTAAAAAAAACAAAAACAGTACAGTTCTTTTCACAAAAGAAATGTCTTATTAAAAATTACAAGAATGTGCTGAAAAGTTCTTGACTCTGTCTACTACTTCCCAAAGCCTATATTCTTATGTTTAGTCATTGCAATATTGATTTTTGAGAAGTAGGCCAGGTGAAGAATGTTTCAACATTTCCCTTGTACTTTCCAAAATGCTTCCACAATGTAATAACATTTTTAGATTTTATAGTGTAAAAGGCAAAAATTATTGCATAGTCTTAAATATTTCAACTCTGATTTGAACTTTTCTCAATATGGTTATTTGATATTCAATCTCTGCATTGTCCAAACATCCTTTGAATATTGCAAAAAAAAAAAAAACATTTTACAGTATACTTATGTTTAAATATTGACTCATTTCCACATCACTTACTATGCATTTTCATAAGTAAAGAAATGTTATAAATTACATCATTCGCCAATATGATAATATTCAAATATTTCTATAGCAAATGATTTGCAATGTGAAAAAGCCTTCAATTTTTATTTGTGGCTATATCTACTGAACTTTCTTCACCTATCTAACTCCAGAATTTCAAAGATTGGTGTCTTTACTCTGCTAACAGAATGAATATAATTGGCTCAGATTTAATGATAGTAATCCACAATGACATTTTAAGAATATTTAGTCCTATGACCATTTTCTTTCACAGTAAATAATCCCTTGCTATTTTCCTGGTTGTATTTATTAGAGGATCACTCATACACTCATTTCATCTTTTGAAATTTTAGATAAGTGTTAATAATAGTGAAGAAAATGTTTTTCTTTGTTCATTTTTCCATTTTTTTTTTTTTAAATTAACCATAATGAACCCTTCCTCACCCAATTTGTCAAAAATGTTTAATATTCATCATTTGGTGATTGAATAAAAAATATTTTAAAAATTTCCTCTCTTATTTGTGATTAGTACAGAGGGGTAAAAAAACAAAAACAAGGATCAACCCCAAATTGTTAGTAAATGTGATTTGTCAAGATTTACTTTTCAGGATGACTTTAGAAATAGATGTACAGTTGAAATATTGAAATATTATTCTTCCTGTAAAAATAGTAATCAGATAGAAACACATTTGTGAAGTGTGTAACAGTGACTGCCTCTTAAAGATTAAGTCTAAGTTTTATTTGTATCCTTTAGAAAAAAGGTGATTTACCAATGTGGCACTACATGCAATACAAAAAAGCATTAAGAATTTAATAAACTAATACAAGTTTAGTGTATGAATATATTGAAGGAATTTTATATTTAATACTTGATTTGAATATTTGTGATGAAAAACCTGAGTAGCCAATATGTGCAATAGAGTAGGTTGATTTTTCATTTTTTTTTTTTTTAGAACATTGCACTTGATGTGAAAGCTGGGATTTGATGTGATAAGTACTGAAACCAAAACTTAGATTAATAATTTTTACCGATTTTTGAGCATTTAGTTAAAAATCTGAAAAAAATGTACAGAAATACCTAATTTATGCAGGTTTTTGCTTACAAACTTCGTTTCAAGAATAAATCCAAATAAATTTGATAATTTTTTTTTTCTATTAGATACATTTAATGGAAAATATATTCAAACCAGAATTTTAATTATGAATCACCACAAGCAAAATATGCATATTTTTACTGTATCTGATAAGTGAAAAATCTAAAAATTGTAAAAGGCTAATCAATGAATAAGATTTTACACCATTTGCTGTCATAATGAATAAAAACAAAAAATAGATAAAAAATCTATATAATACTGCCTGAGCACAAATTATAAGACAGAATGTTTTAAATTTGCATTGTTTATGGAAAACTGCACTAAAACTACTGCATTGCATAGCATACTGCATGCATCATATTATAGCTAAATTGTTTAATATAATTTCCCTTTGAAGTAAATGAATATCTTATTTCATGGCACAATGATTTAGTAATAATGTGCCTTGCTTATGCATATACAATTTGTAAAGCTTCAGTAGTTAATTTAACTGCTCTTTCCACACACTATGTAAATGTGTGCAGGTAAATATACTGTTCGATTCATTAGAAACTCTTGTAGTTCATTATTTGAAAAATCTGCAAGCACACGTTCACAAACTGCATTTTCTGAGAGCTTAATGAAATTTAACCAATGTGTTGCTTCAGAGTAGATGAATTTAATCTTTTTTAATCTTTTCTTTGGTGGTTTGCTACTTTTGAAAGGAAAAAAAAAATTATTGGAAAATCTAACCATAATTGGTTAATATTTTTCTGAAGTAATTTGAATTAAATTTTAAAATTAGTTTGATTGACATAATCAAGTATGAATAAATGTTTACTTATCTAATGGACAATTTGTTTTATAACCTCTTCCCTCATCTCCAATTCATCTGACTTCCATCATGAAGGAAATAATATTTGCTGGAAGCAAAGTGAAAGCATTATGCTGCAAATTTTTTAATGCAATATTCTATATTTTGGTTGATTGTTGCTACATTCTCTGGATCATGTTAAATATATACTGTAGTTGGTTATGGAATTTATTATGTTTTTTTAATTTCAGACCAATTAACTGTATATATGTGACACTATTTAGATATGGTAATTGGCTAACTAATTAACCATAGAAATTAAAACAAAAAAATACTGAGAACAGAAAGAAGATATCACGAAAGTTATACCGTTTGATATTAAAAAGATTTTATTTCTGAAAAAGCGACTTTTCACAAAAGAGACCTGTAGAAAAGCCATGTGTGAGATTTTGACAAATTGATTAATATTGTTTGTAAAGAAATGCCTTGCCAAGAGAAATATGAGATTCAGAAAAAGCAAAGTGTTGAGATATCAGGCAGACCATATGGCGGTCATAAAAATTTTAGCCTAAGATGATTGCCGATACAGGGTAAGGAGAATCAATATTAATTATCTTCCCAAGATATTTTTTTTTTTCTTGAGTGTCAGCAAGGCAAAGCCATATGGTATTTGTGTGAATTTTGGCATGAGAAAAATTTATCCTGATATGGGGTAGAGAGAATTGTTATTATTTACTTTTCCAAAGTGTCGTCTTCAGGTGCTGGCACATTGAGTAGCAAGATGGTGATTATAAAATTTTGGACATGAGAAAAGATATGAAAGAATCATGATTTGGGAGATAAGGAATTTAATTTCTCAAGAAGCCAAGGGTTCCAGTAAAAGCTAACTTCATGAAGGGACCAGATGGCAGACAGTGATTGATGGAATTTGTAAAGGGTGCTGGTTAAGAAGACCGAGTGACCAAAAGATCTGAAAGGTTTTAAGTGGCAATGTGGGATTTGTAAAAATTTTGTCCGATGGGAAAAAAGTATTTTGTAAACAAAAATTCTGGGTTTAATTTTAAGGAGGCCAGATTAGCCACACCCACACGGCTGGAATGCCATTGATCAAGTGGTAGCAATGGTGATAGGTGGAGGTAATTTGATGAGAAGGACGGGGAAGTTATTAATGCCAACTGAAGGGATTGATACGATGTATCAATGTGAGAGATGAAGAGTTTAGGAGGATAGCTCTCCTCTGACCTCTCCTCACAGACAAGGAGATCCCCTCAAAATGGAAAGTGATTAATTTTTCAAAAATAGGAAGTAATCAATTTTCCTGGCCTGATAACAAAGAGATTTCTTGTTGGAAATCAAGATTTACTGAAAACCCCAGACTGCATGTAACCTTGCACCGGTTTTTGGTTGGTACAAAAACAAAAATCCTTGCGCCTTGCAGTCAGTCAGAGTCAGAGCTTGAGTAGAGACTTGCCTCGCAGCATCTGATCAAGAGATTCCACAACCTCCGACTTTGCCTATCCTACCAATAGCAAGTTATACTGACGAATGAAGCCAAGCCAGCACCTAAAAACTAAACCAGTTGACTTAAGATACCAAAACTTGTTTATGAAATGTAGAAGTGTCACACTGTAGAAAACAGGCTGGGAGAAAAACACACTCCTGTATATAATAGACAGATAAAGTTAATTTGTTATTTTTTTTAACATACTTGAACCTCTTGGGTTTTTATTTGCTTTTTTTTTTCTTTACAATTGTGCGATATCACCTCCAGTCTGGACTCATCTTACAGTACAGGCCAACGCCTGATTGATCTTGTCTAAGATCAAAATCATAACGTGGGTAGGTTAGACTTGAGATCGAAGTAGTTACTTTGGTAACCAGATGTTAGAAGTGAGTTGGGAACGTTGCAGCTGGTGTGAAGTCGTTAGCATCGACTGACAATCCCACTTAGTACTCTGATTTAAGGATCTGCCACGTAGCAACAACCAGGATTCGACCCGGGACAGGCCTGTATCACATATTGGTACCCTGACCAAGGGATTCCAGATAGCGATGACCACCGATCGACCGGGACACAGGCTGGTGGCAGTGAGTGTCACATATATTTCAATTATAAATGTTATAAGGCTTTCACTGATCACCAGAATGAAATACCAACACCCCAAATATGAGCCTAAATATCTTGTTTCAATCTCTGAACAGGCGTGTAAATTGACACACACACACATATATATATATATAAACCACTACATATATTGGTTTTACTAAAACTACTCTCCTGTAGACCTATCTTAATTCTATTAAGCAACATTTCTTAGAAAAACATAGCCATGTACATAATATTAGACATATATTAGTTGATAACACATAATATAATACTCACACATAGACTCAGCCTCCAATATCTGAAGGTTCTTTTTACTATCTACATTAAAACAAAGCAACCCACACTCAAGAAAATTACATTTCAAACTAGTCACAACACATTACATTGCATCGAGACATATGCTTCTGGTGTTAATAACTCGGCCTCTTGCATGGTGTTTTATCTTTGATGGTGAATATCTTTGTTAAAATGTCCGTATAACCACTCCAAAGATCGCTCATATGAACCGAAAGCTTAGTTCAAGGGCCAACAATAAAAAATATCCAAAGGTTGGACAATTTTTGTCTTTATTTTCACCCGAAATTAAAGCAAACATGAACATTCGAATGGCTTATGATCAAACATAATAGACATTCACTGTTATATTTAACAATATATGTTTAAATAATGATCTGCTGCCTCAATACACTAAATATATATATATATCTCAGAAATGATTACAAAAAAGGGGTTGTAATCAGACATTATATGTGGGAAGAAAATCTAAAAATCAATAAACTCTTATAGCTATGATTAAGGTCAATGTCGTTCAACTTTGAATCATAATTTAGTAGAGGTCTCCTTTAAATCTAGCTAAGTAAAAGGAAGAATTTTCTATCACTTTGAAAAGAAAGTAAAATTATAAAAAAAAAAGTCTTTGTCAAGTGAGGAAGGATAGAAAGAATTGAGCTAATCGATGTTAATAATATCTAAAAATTTTGAAAACTATTCTAAAATTTTAAACACAATAATAATTTTTTTAAAGAAACAGTAACAAATCAAAGTGAAGGGAATTTAAAATTACAAAAATGATAACATTTTATATTTTTAAAAAAATCATCATCGTACCTTCTCATTTTAAGGAGAAATATATCTAAATTAAGACATGTTGGTTAAGTGAAAAAACTTATCAATTATAAATGTTTTGTTCTGAGAAGGGACTTCTTCAGGTTAATGGTTTTATTGATGGAATCAGTCATATATATCTATATGTATAAATAAAAGGTAGGGCAGAAATATAAACACTAGTTACAGTTTACATAAAAAAAATGACTTTCAAATTTTGAAGTCTGATATATTCTCATTCATTTTATCACATCTATTTTCATTTTTATTGTTTTTAAATTACACTCATCGTAATAGTAGTAATTTTGTGAGGACACAAGATGTCATGATTCTGGATAAAAATTTACTATAAGGGTATTTTCAATAAATTTTCACCTCTATGAATTGATATCTCCTTTAATGAAAAGCACATTTTTTTTAAATCAAATCTGTTACAATAAACAACTAATACAGTGAGTGTACTGACTTGTAAAAGATTCTCTTTATGTTTAAATTCAGAGATATATTTATTGGCATATTTTTTGCAGTCTATTTTGTAAATTCCCACTTCAAAAGTTATTATTTTACTTTGTATTGATTAAATCTCTTGTTTTTTGAAATATTTTCTTTTTGTTTTGTGGATTTTCTCTTCATATATAAATGAAATAATTAAGAAATCAAGCAAATTTAAAAGTATTTTCAATGTATTTTTCTTCATCATGTAAATATTGAAGGCTACAAATTCTAAGTAGAAACCTATAATTATTTAAAATTTTATTTTGTTGCTGTTGTGCAAGTAAAAATTTGAGATTATTTTTGTTAGACATTTACTTTTAAATCATGATCAGTATGGTGTAACATGAAATCAAGAAATGCTAATGTATTGTTTGTTTCTGTTTTATAAGTAAATTCAATTGTATGCTTGATGTTTAGTTTATTTACAAGATCCGGTTATATTGTTTTGCAGGAATGCATCATTGATATATTGGAAATATATTGATTCTTTATGTAAAATGATTTAGAAAGGGTCTGTTTATAGAAATTCTAAAAGGCATGCTAAAAGGTGATCCTATCAGTAAATAAAATTGGCAGACTTGGACCTTTGTGCCTGCAAAAAAAAATGAAGTGTCAAAAGGACATTTTTTTTCCATTGACCAAAATATTATTTTAACTACCGTCCATTTTGGGCAAAGTTGTTTTAAAAAGCAATGATTAGAATCATAATAAAACCTAAACATATGATGAAAGTGAATTTACACATTACTTTTAATTTTTGAAAATTTACACCAAAATTATTAAATACTATTTATTTATTATATTGTTTACTTACAAGAATAATTTTATATTTACAATATTCTAAAAATGAATACAATGCAATATTTATCATTTACCAATTTATAAAGAAATAAATATGAAAACAATTTTTTATTCATAAATTTACAAACAGTTACTAAATTATTAAAATATGTGAACCAACTGTCAGGAAATCCTTATTATTTACCATTTTATAAAGTTTACTTTGTCATATATATATATATATATATATATATATATGAATGTTCTTATATATCCATTTCAGCTTATAAATAAAAATAAACCTGAGAGTCAAGAATTAAGAAGACTTTTTCCTTTAGCTCATAAATTTAAAAGATTAAAAAGAAATGT